>CATIWO010271920.1:0-43941 GCA_949673435.1 Macaranga tanarius | reverse complement strand
TCCTTAACTAAGTACTAACCTCAATTAAATCTTAAGCCTAGCTCAACTATATAAGCTTATCCTATTTTAATTTACTTAATAAAAATATAATATGTAAATAAAATGCATAACATCTATGTATTTAGGACACAGGTGTGACAGCTTACTTGTGTGATGTCTTACCTAATAGTTATGCTTATTGTGATGATCATTTCATGCATATATTTAACATTAATTCTGCGTAAACTGAAATATTTAATTTAGGCACAATTAAAAATCCCCAAAATATAATAATTATTTTTGATCTTTCTCCTGATGAGAGTAAAAAAATGAAAGAAATTTTAATAAAGAGATAGAAAGTATTTGTTTGGGGCTATGGGGATATGCTAGGAATAGATCGTGAGATTGTAGAATACGAGATTCCTACTTATCCTCATATTATACCGGTCAAACAGAAAAGAAGAAGGTTGAGACCAGAATGGGCACTCCCGATTAAGGAAAAAGTTGACAAATAGTGGAAGGTAGGATTCCTTGAAGTGGTCGACGACACAAAGTGGCCTGCTAATATAGTACCGATACTAAATAAAGATGAAAAAGTAAGAATATGTGTTGATTATCGGGACTTGAACAAGGCCTGTCCGAAGGATGATTTCCCCTTGCCTCATATTGACACGCTGGTAGATAGTGCAGCTTCGAGAGTGATGTATTCTTTTATGGATGGATTCTCTGGGTATAATCAGATCAAAATGGCTGAGGTAGATAAATTGAAAACCTCATTTATAACCGAGTGGGGAATTTATTGCTACTTGGTGATTGCATTTGGAATGAAGAATACCAAAGCAACATACTAGCGGATGGCTACTACTCTGCTGCATGATATGATCCATAAAGAGATCGAAGTGTATGTGGATGATATGATGGTTAAGTCTCTAACTAGAGAAGGACACTTTGAAGCTCTAGACAAGTTCTTGGATAGAGCTGAGAAGTACAATTTGAGACTGAATCCGAAGAAGTGTGTATTTGGGGTTGCTTGGGCCACATAATCAGCAAAAGAGGGATAGAAATTAATCTGGAAAAGGTAAAAGCCATCAGTTAGATGCCAGCACTAACAACAGAAAAGGATATGAGAGGATTCATAGGGCATCTGCAGTAGCTGGTTTATAGCCAAGTTGACCACCATATGTGAACCGATATTCAAGCTGCTTAAAAAGAATTAACCAGTGATTTGGGATGATAGATGCCAGTAAGTATTTGAGACTATCAAGATGTATTTAATAGAGTAACCTATGTTGCAACCTCTGAGACCAGGAAAGCCATTGATATTGTACTTAGCCATAGAGAAGGAACCCGTAGGGGCAATGTTGGCACAAGAAAATAAGAATGGAGTGGAACATATTGTATACTACTTGAGTAAAAAGTTTCTGTCTTATGAAGACAATTACAACTTGGTAGAAAAGACATGTCTGTCAGTTGTGTGGGCGACTAAGAAACTTTGACATTATTTCCAATCTTATAAGATTCAAGCGGCATTAAAATATGATCCTCTGAAGTACCTCCAGCAAACTCCTTCTCTCATGGGAAAGTTAGCTCGATGGTTAGTGCTGTTTATAGAGTTCGACATTAAGTATATGTCCAGAAAAGTGATTAAAAAAAGGGCTATTGTAGACTTTTTTGCACAAAATCCTATGGATGATAATCAAGAATGGGAACTAGAATTTCCTAATGAGCATTTGGGAGCCATTAAGGTGCAAGGATGGCGTATGTACTTCGATGGAGTGGTTAATAACAAGGGGCAGGTGTTAGGGTGATCTTGATCACTCCCGAGGGCGAGATGGTTCTTATGGCGAAAAGGCTAGAGTTCAAGGTGACCAATAATCAAACAGAGTATGAAGCATGCATATTCGGACTGGAGGCTTTACAAAGTATAGGAGCAGAAGAGATAATAGTTTACGGAGATTCGATGTTGGTGGTAAAATAGGTCTCCAAGGAATGGGAAGTCAAAAAAGATAAACTGAGGCTTTATGTGAATCATTTGGCCACTGTTACTTTTTCATTTAGCTGGTATAAATTTATATATTTTCCTCGAGAGGAGAATCAAGCTGCAGATGCTCTGGCTACATTGGCCTTGATGTGGGAAAGTGGTACACGAGTTCCATCTAAGACTTAGTTTTGGCAAAGTCTAGGACTCCGTGTTATGAGGAAATGAGAGTAATATCGATGGGTCCACAAGAAAAGCCGTGGTTTTATAATTTGTAGAAGTATCTCGAGACTGGTCAGTTTCCTAAAGATGCATATAAGAAGGAGAAGGTGTCCTTAAAAGTGTTATCTAGATAGTTTATAAGTCACAATGGTATGATGTATAAAAGAATGCAAACTGGAGTACACTTGCGATGTGTTGATAAGGAAGAGGCTCAGATGATTATAAAAATCATGCATATAGATGTTTGTGGGCCCCACATGAATGGAACAGTTTTGGCTAAGAAGATAACTCGACAAGGATACTTCTGGTTGACTATGGAATTAGATTGTGTCAAATTTGTGAAGAAGTGCCATAATTGTCAAGCTTATGGGGATGTTAGTTATCTGCCCTCAGTGGAACTTTAAGGGTTGAAATCTCTGTGGCCTTTTGTAGGTTGGAGGATTGATATAATTGGAGAAATAAGGCCGACTGCATCGAATAGGCATCGATATATTGTGGTGGCAGTGGATTACTTCTCCAAGTGGGTTAAAGTTGAGTCGTACACTTCAATCGGGACAAAGTAAATGTCGAGTTTTATAGAAAGAAATATAATCTGCCGATGTGGGTTGCCACACCATATTGTGACTGATAATGGGGTTATGTTTCAATCTGAAACTACTGCATTACTCCGACATTATAAGGTAGAGCACCACCGGTCATCTCCCTATCGTCCTCAGGCTAATGGTACAGTTGAGGCTGTGAATAAGAACATCAAAAGGAACCTGGCTAAGATGATAGAGATTTACAGGGATTGGTTTGAATATTTGAAGTTTGCATTGTGGGGATATTGGACGACCGTGAGAACATCTATAGGGGTTACACCTTATTCATTGGTATATGGGTGTGAGGCGGTACTGCCAGTGGAAGTGGAAATCCAATCTTTGAGGGTTCTGTTAAAAACAAAGATTCCCAAGTATCAGTGGGTAGAAAGTAGGCTGGCACAGTTCGTGTTATTGGACGAAAAGAGCTTAAAAGTCATGTATTATATGCAACTCTATCAGAAGAGGATTGCCAGGGCTTATAATAAGAAAATCAAGCCCGGGTAGATAAAGGAAGGTGATTTGGTATTGAAGCACATAAGACCACTCCTTACTGATCCGAGGGGAAAGTTCAAGCCGAATTGGGAAGGACCTTACCTTGTGAAGAGGATATTCTCAAAGGGTGTAGCCGTTTTATCTAATCTAGAAGGGAATGAGTTCATAAATCCCATCAACCTAGATAAGCTTAAGAAATACTTTCTGTAAAGTCTCACTAGAGAGAAAATCTCAAAAAAGGCTGTCTAAGCAAAAGTTAAAGTAAAAAAAAAATTATGCTAGGTTGAAAACTCCATAAAGGAGAAGCCTAGGAAAAAATTAAAGATGAATAAAAGGACAGAGAGAGAATAAAATAGTTAGTTGGAAAAATTACAAAGGTAAGCCACCCAACGATAGGAGAAAGGTCAGAAGCGATTTGTGTGTATAATTTGTGCTTAATTTAAATGAAGAGAATTGCTTTTATTTCTATCAAATGTTGCATTAAATACTTATTACAATGAGTTTAACTAAAAATGAAAGATATCACATAAGCTAAACTGAGTCTAATTAAGGTACTGAAACTAAATAAGGTAATAAATCTAAGTCCTTTTCCTTTTATTCTTTCTCATTTCTTGCATGCTAATCCTAAATAAATTGCTTGTTTTCTCACTTTTGATGAATTCATCTTGTTCGGTTTGTTGCAACTGGATCCAAGCCTTGTAGTGATCATCAGTGGTGGTGTCTTCATTCAATGAGATGCCTCGCCTAATGGTACGGTATGGCTAGGTCTCCGACATATTCTCTATAAAGTTCTGGGTCAAAGGACCAAGTTGAAAGCCATGTATGGGTTCCACGATCAGCTGCTTTTTTCCATACTAGTGGCAGAGACTACTCAGATAGTAGAATAAGCAGAAGTTCAGTCCAGCGAGAGGAATATAACGGGTATATGTTCTGGTCGTTACATGCTTGATGTTCTACCAGGGACACATCCACTAGACTCCAGCATATAAGAAATTGGCCAACCACTCCTTCAAATCAGCTGAGAGTTTCTACAATGATCGAGTTCGCACCTGCTTTGCTTTATACTTCCTAATGTTCTGTAGGGGTGCTAATAGCCTCAATTTCTTATGGAGCTAAAACTGTAAAATGGAAGTTTGTTAGAAAAAAAGGAAAAAAAAAGAAGAAGAGAAAAATGAAGGAAAAGAAAGAAAAAATTTACCTCAAACAACACAGGGCTCCCAGCAAAGTGATGTGTCATGGATAGGTTGTCCAAACCGATTAATGTTTCAGCAAGGATAACTGGCATAGGGTAAAGTCCGGACTCAATCTGGTCGAGAATCTATAGGATCTTGAGATCAGAGTCACCAGAAGGGGAAACTTGTGGGAACTGGGCGTATAGACAGAAGGCAATCATCCGAGGCCAATACACTTCAATACTGTTGACAGCCACAACAGTCTTCAGATTAGAATCAAAGATGACCCTATTTCTTGAGACATGTGCCAAAGAAGAAGAAGGAGGGATATTGAAAAGTCGGGCTATCTGTTGTTGAATAGCTCTGTCATCTGGTTTATCAACTAATAGAATTGTAATTTGTTTGGAGGAATCATCTAGATAACCCAGAATTACTCCAAACTCTTCAGGCAGGGGGCAGAACTCAAAGTTGTTAAACCTAAAGACATGATTTTGTGGATCCTAAAATTGGGCAACTGTGTGCAAGAATGGATAGTTGATCTTGCAGAGATGGAGATATATGAAAACAGAAAGATGAAAGGGATGTAGTTTTTTCCAATCTTCTCCACTCAAACTTTATAAGACTGGTCGAATTAGTTTCAGATGATAATCTGTTATGGTTTTAAGAGTTTTTAGGATTTTTGGAGGTGCAGGGCCGCTGTGACATAATATGGTTGATGTAGGGTGTATTTATAGACTTTTAAGAGGGGATAAAATTGAAAACTTTTAGTATCAGAGCTGTTGAGGCACCGCCACACCGTAGTGGCGCCACCACAGCAAGCGGAGGCACACACCTCTATATTTCAGAATAATGAAAGAAATATAAGCACTGGAATAAAAAGCACTGTCATATAATCCAAATGTGTTTGTGTATAAAATCCATATCCCTAAACCCTTACAAAAGAGCCTAACTACCCATATCCTAATCAACCCTAATTTTGTAGACTAGTCCTGCTCAGACTCTGTCTCCTCATCATCCTCATCACCCTCACCGGTCACCTCATCCTTGGCATCCTCATTATCATAATCATCATCGGCATCACCCTCAGTATCCTGAACACCAGGGGATGGAGGAATATCAGCAGCATGAGCAACTCCATCATATGCGTCATTGGTACTGGAGTCATCATCATCTCCGCTCACCATCTGGAGATCAACTAGCTACTATCAGAGCAACCAGTTTTGGCCTCCAGTCCTGCACATGTGGCTGTCCAAATAGACAGAGGAACACATGTAAGTTAATATCATAAAAGCATACATACATATAGAATAGAAATAAAAACATACCTTCCACTTCTCCGAGATCTGTAACATAAGATCCTGCTGGGCCTTAAACAAGTCGTATATATGCTCATCCTGTTGTCTAGAAATCTGTAAGTACAAATGCACAAACCATGTTAGTGCTAATATTTTTCTGCAACAAGTAAAAAGGGAATAAAAGCATAAAATAATACTCACATGGGTTGCCCTAGAAGGTACAGGTGATGGAAAGTCTTCATGGTTAGGAGTCAATACAGCCCGAGACAACTTGCCAGTGGTGCTCCAATATCTGGTAGTAGGCTTTGGGAGATAGAGGAAGGCACCATACGAGCAAGAAGTAGGGGCATCAGGAGTCCTTCATGCAGGGGCACACAAAGTGCTGGGGCCAGTCTCAGAAGTCCTCCACAGAGGGGTATAAGAAGTGCTAGGACTAGCATCAGCAGTCGGAGAGTGGACCCGGGCCCGCTGAGAAAGGCGCTCGCTGGAAGGTGGAGATCTAATTTAGGGACCAGTACCTCTCGGATGAAGTTGCAAAAGAACAGGAATTAGAATATTATATAACAATGGCTAGATCACATGATCACAAAGTATATAAGGCATGCCCGAGTGACAGGACCAGGCAATGGGAGCTGGGGTAGCAGCTCATCCCTAATAAAAGTCCTATAAACACCTGGTTGTCATGTGGCAACCTGACATATAGCGGGAGATTCTCTCAACACTCGCGTCAGGTCCTCGCCCCTCAGTAGGTGTACCCAAAACATGGTAGGAGGAGCCATGGGCACACGTCTCCGACCAGGGCCCATAGTCCACTCAAATATGCACTTCCCGAGGTAGTACATCCTCTAGAAGGGTCCCACTAGAAGGACACTCCTATCGGCTAGTGGTTTAGATCAGATCATAGCATCACTCCAACCTTTCATAGGTCCCTATGGTGTCCTCGTAACCTAATCAAAGGAAAAAATGTGCAAGGTAAGTTGAAATCCTGTATATATTAGTAAAATTCTAACCAATATATTTCTTTTTATAGGTTACCTCATCCTAAGAAAGCCTACCGAGATAAGTACGATGAAGATAAACCTAGGACATCTGTCACGTCCCAATCCAGCTAGAGCCCCATCATCTCAGCACTGGAAAGACTTCAGCCGAGGGCATCACTCCCCGAATAAGGCTCATCTTCAAGCCTCGAAGCCGCATAAGTCAAATAAAAGAGGGGGGGGGGGTCATGATAGAGAGCACACAAAAAGAAGAAGAAAATAAAAGAAAAAAGAGTGAGAGGTTGGGACATATATGTATGGCGTGCCAAAAGCCACATAATCGATGAGTCCCTCGAATGAACTCATCCATACTCCAATACAAGTAAGTAAGGGCAGTATAACCCTAATCATAAGTATGAATGAGATCCACGTCTCTGAGGGCCATCAGGAAGACGAGGTATACTAAGGTAGCAGCATCATAGAAAAGGAGGGTACCCAACAAGTAAAAAATGAAAGCTTGAACCACCTAGTCGTTATGTCGAGGAGTGGTGATGTCCTCTGCCCTAATGCTAGAATAGTGAGTATGAATCGAGTCAAACTTGACTATATAGGCCCTTTTATGGTGGGAACCATGCCAAGCAAGCGCTCGATATAAGCGACGTGTATAGGATTCATCCGCTCTAATCGTTGATCAAAAGGCACCGGATCTCTAGTACATGGCACTCCGGTGATGGCAGCAAAAACAACCGGATCTATCATCAGCTCCCCGACTAGCAGGTGGAAAGTGTGTCAAATCCATCTACTACTTTATTAGTGCATATAAACCGTTGAGGTCATGAAGACCAATAACGGTAGGAAGTGCCAAAATAAAAGGCTCGAAGCCTGTCAGATGGATCCTATCTCGGACCACCTCTATCATGCTATCATACCACTCGCGAGCACCAGTGGCATTACTAGCACCTTTCAGAGAGTGTTGGTTGAACTATAGGAAGTATCGGATAAATTATCAGTATATCCATTTAATAAAATTAAAAAAATGAGCTAAATTAGTATTTATGTCATAAAGAGGTGCACGCCTCTACAAAGGTACAGGCACATGCCTCTGAAAAGTAGAAGCGCATGCCTCTACAAAGCAAAGGCGCCACACCTTTCAAATGTGAAGGCACAAGCCTCCGCGCCGTAGAGGCGTACGCCTCAACGTAGAGGTGTTGCCTCTACAACGTGGAAGGACGAGCATTTTGATTCAAAAATACTCAATTTTATCTCATTTTCTATCAAATGCTTGATTGATTAAGCAGGAAGATCTCTAATACTAACTGACCCAGTCCTATTTTTGATTAAAAAGTAGGTGAAAATTGACTAACCTCTTCTGTAGCCCGAGAACAGATATGGGTATGCAAATAAGGTGTCAATGGAATGTCTCCCTCCGGATCTAATCCTAAAGAACGAGGAACCTGAGCCTCTGGAGTAATAGTAGGCCATGTGGGAAGAGTAGGTGTGCAGTCAAATGTAGGATCCATGGTGATATGAAGAAGAAATGAACCAGAACAGGAAGAAAGAAAAGAAGCGCGAAAGTTTGAAATGAAATAAAGAAAAGGATTTGAATTTATATAGCTTTGGCGAATTGCTAGTTTGGTCCTTAAGGGGAAAATTATCTTTTGGTACCTGAGGTTTAAATGTTGGCTAACATTATGAAATTGAATTTACAGATTACATTAAGTCATAATGTGAAGCATTGAAATTCGAGCCTCTCGGGTTGTACCTCGAGGATGATGGCACAGACACAATTGAAGCCTCTTGATTTTTAATATCAAGGTTCGACGGTAGCAAAATCTAAGCCTCTTGATTTTTGACATCAAGGTTGGACGACGGTAAAATCGAAGCCTCTTGATTTTTAACATCAAGGTTGGACGATGGCAAAATAAGAAGCCTCTTAATTTTTGACATCAAAGATGGAAGGCGGAAAAATTAAAACCTCTCGGGTTGTTCCTCGAGGATGACGGTGCAGAAACTAAATCACAGGATTGAAGGATATCCTTTTTGCATTTATTGCTTGCGTGTTGTTTTTTAAAAAATTGAATTTAAATTTGTATTTAAATGGTTTTTTAAAAACAAAGGGGGAAACTGTGGACATATGGTTTAGCCGGCCCGCAAAGAAAGGCCCAATAATAAAAAATGACAGATAAGTCCAATTTGCCAAGAAATTGGATTCAGGCCCATTTGTGAAAAACCCAAACATCCACCATAAAGGACCAAGCCCAAACACATAACCTAGCAAACCAAGCTCAAGAAGTGGGCCCACATAGCCCAAAAGCCCATTAAGCCCATTTTTTCTTCTACAGAGGCGCCGCCTCTTCAGGAGAGAGGCGCACGCCTCTACGATGTCTGTTACAAAAAAATTAATTACAGAACGTGGATTGCTCCACATTCTACAACAGGCCATTAAGTGTGAATGTGGGGTTTTGATGGCATTGAAATAGGTTTATTCCTCTATAAAGGGAGAGTGAATTACTGCAGAAAGGGGGGGCTTTTTAGCTAAAAAGAAAAAAAAAAGGATTTGCTAGCAAGAGAAAGAAAAAGAAATAAAGAAATAGACATAAAAAACTAAAATCTAGAAAAACTAAACCAGAAACTAGAACAAAAGAGCTTGAATTCCAGCTTTCCGAAAGCAAAAGGGCGTTTCAGAAATCAATCTAAGGGCTAAAATACTTTTGAATCAAGCTTACAGTAAATTTTCTTTCTTCGTTTTAATTTGAATTCAATTTGAATTACTATTGATTCTTGTTATTACAGTATATAGTTTTAATTTCTATAGTGATTTGAATTTTTTGTGATCTTTTCCTGTTATTTTGATTGAATAATTAGATTATTAGAATTGTGTAAATGTAAAATTAGTGTCTGCAGAAAACCAGAGGGCGTGCGCACGCCTCTGTCACAAAGAGGCACACACCTCTATAGTTTTTATGCATTTTTCAAATTTTTGACCATTGTTATTAGGGGTGACGCCTTCTACAGAGATGCGCGCCCCATCTACACAGAGACGTGCGCCTCTATGACATAGAGACGTGCACCTCTATGACACAGAGACGTGCGCCTCTGTGACATAGAGACGCACTACTCTTTGATCAGTTCAACAATATTTCATTTTTATTTTATTTCCTTTCTAATTTCTTGATTTCTTGTCATATTTCTTTTGTGAAGATTTAATTATTTCTTTTGTGATGGCAGAACAGGTTTATAATGGATTATTTTCATTATTTTGAATATTTAATTTAGAATTTATTTATTTGTTTATTTTTTAAAAAAATTATTTACATGTAAAGGGTTGTAATCATTTCTCCTCCCTTCTTTTCTTTATTTGTGATTTTAATTCTTATTGTTGTTATTTTTATTGTGGGTTATATTTATGGTGTGTGGATGTATGGATTAAGGACCAAATTGCATAAAATTGGACTTAATAATCAAACTTGGACTAAATTATAAAATTTAGAAATTTTTTGGATTAAAACAGTCATTTGTATGTAATTAAAGAAATAATTAAATAATCAAATATAATAAAGTACAAAATACAAACGGAGGTCGATCGTAAGGTCGGGTGGGCCATTCAAAAGCTCATACCTAGTTTCCAGACCCAATCTCTGAGGACGGCTGTTGGACTTCTTCCGTGGAATCTAGTTGATGGAAAAGTGTCCCGAATTTTATCCGGGTGGCGACTCCCAACTCCAACCAAAGCCTGTAAAAAAGCCCAAAGTTATACTCCTAGTGAGCCCTGAGCCCGCATAGTACCGTAATTGCCGAACACTTGGGCGCGCGCTGAACCCCACCGCCTATAATATATTTTGGATTTGGTCTTACATTTATAAAGTAAAATATGCACCCGGCCCCTGGCAACGGTTATGCATACCACTCACTTACATCTATAACGTAACATGTGTATCCGGCCCCCCGACAACGACTATACACACTTATCAACTTAAACTTATAAGGTAACTTGTGCACTCGGCCCTTGACAACGGCTATACACATTTACCAACTCATATTTATAGGATATGATGTATACCCGGCCCCAGGCAACGACTATACTCATCTACTAACCCTGCTATATCCCTAATATGGACATACTATCTTTTAATACCATATATATTGATGCTCATCATTATATCAATCACTCGTAAGTTGCTGTGTCCTGGACACAGTCTTTCATCTCATAATTTCAGTATATTTTTAAATCTATTTATGTTTCTGATCAATCAAAACTCTGTATTCACATCATAAATCATGCATATCATAGATATGGGGTAAACATCGATTAGAAATAACTTAAAATAGCATTTTAAACCACTGAGATGTCGGCACAGTGCAGAGACACCGCCTTTGTGGCCATTGAGGCACCGCCTGTTCACTTTCAAATCACTGAGGCGCCACCTTATTGGCTCGCTAAGGCGTCACCTTAGTGCTCACTATGGCATCGCCTTAGGGCTTGATTAGGGCTGAGGTATTGCCTTTGTTTACTGAGGTTCCGCCTTTGTGCTATCAAGCACTGCCTAATCGCACACTGTAACATTTGAACTTTTGAATTTTTCAACAAAAATGTAATTTTTCAGTCCAAAATATCCAAAAACAAATATAAAAGTAAAAGGATTGATGAAAAGAAGTCCACTCACAAATCTGTCGGTTCCTCCTCTTCTCCCTCCTCTTCCAGCAGCATTTTCCTTCATTTTCTCTTCTTTCTTTTCTTCTTCTTTATCTCTATAACAATGGCGGTTTATGCCATTTTATAATTTAGTCCTCTAACTTAATTTTTTTCAATTAAGTCCTTTCTTCAAACTTATTTTTTTAACAATTTAGT
Organism: Macaranga tanarius; assembly: GCA_949673435.1. Classification (NCBI taxonomy): domain Eukaryota; kingdom Viridiplantae; phylum Streptophyta; class Magnoliopsida; order Malpighiales; family Euphorbiaceae; genus Macaranga; species Macaranga tanarius. The sequence goes on along the minus strand of CATIWO010271920.1, from coordinate 32,396 downwards.
CCTAACCCAAAATAACTTAAATTATTCGGGTACGGACATGACATATATGCTCAAGTAGAACAAGAGAAGGTTTCATGATTTATTGATCAATATTATCTACTATGGTGGGATCTAATGCTTTTCTTTTTATTCCATTAATTCTAGCACTCTTTGCTTGATATCATTGAAACTAGTCTCTGTTCTGTGATATTATAGCATGTTAAGTCATAAATAAAAATGTTAGTATATTTTTAGTGGCGATATATTTACATAATTACATATATGTAATACCACTGCATTGTATTCATAAATAATTCACATTTTTAAAATTTTTATTATTTCTTTCATTGTTAAATTTTTTATTTTCTCACTAGTAAATTAAAATTCTTATTTAGTCATATTGTTATTGGATTGTGCTATTTGTTCCCTACCAACTACACTTTTTTGTCATATTCATGTAATATTTTCTATTTAATTAATACTATAAAAGTGAAATATTAAAAAAATAAAATCATTCACATATAAATATCAAAGAAAAATTACAGTTTTTATTATTATCATTATTATATTAGCGGTTTTAATCATAGTGACTAGAATACAAAATTGAAAGGTATGAAACTTGAAATGTTTTTTTGTTTACTTCTCGTTTATTTTTTTATTTACTTTTGGTTTATTTTTTTTTTACTTTTGGTTTATTTTTATTTTTTTGGTTTATTTTTTTTATATTTTCAGTTTATTTTCCGTATATGAAACAATCTCTTACACTTTTATTCATGTTCATGAAGAATATTGAACAATCTCATTATATTGTTCATCATCTTTTATGGAATATATTATTATTATTATTATTATTAGACTCATCGTTGCTATGTTAGCGGTTTTGTTCATCGTGACTGAAATACAAATTTGAAAGGCATGCAACTTGAAATATTTTTTTGTTTATTTTTGGTTTATTTTCTGTAAATTTTTTATTTATTTTTTGTATGTCTTTAATTTATTTTCCGTGTACGAAATAATCTCTTACACTTTTATTTAGGTTCATGAAGAATACTGAACAATCTCATTATATTTTTTATTATATTTGATTGAATATATTATTGTTATCATCATCATCATCATCATCATCATTATTTGTTTTATTATAGATAGCCTCATGGCTGCTACATTGGTTTTGTTCATACTAACTGAAATACAAATTCCAAATGCATGAAAATTGAAATATTTTTCATTTAATTTTGGTTTATTTTTCATATATTTTTAGTTTATTTTTCATATATGAAATAATATCTTACACTTTTATTCAGCTTCATGAAGAATTCTAAACAATCTCATTATATTTTCATCATATCTGATTGAATATATTATCATTATTATTATTATTTGTTTTATTATTGATAACCTCATGGCTGCTATATTAGTAGTTTTTGTTCATTGTGACTGGAATACAAATTCCAAATACATGAAAATTTAGATATTTTTCATTTACATTTGGTTTATTTTTAGTTTATTTTCCATTTATGAAATAATCTCTTACAGTTTTATTCAGGTTCATGAAGAATACTGAACAATCTCATTATATTTTTTAGTATCTTTGACTGAATATATTATCAATATTATTGTTATTTATTTTATTATTAATAGCCTCATGAAAGCTGTAGGTGGTGGGGTTCATCGCGCGCCCAAGTATTTGGCGACTACGGCACTGTGCAGGCTCAAAGCCCACTTGGAATACAACTTTGGACCTTTTGAAGGGCTTTAATTGGAGAATGGAGTAGCCAGCCGAGTGAAATTTGGGACACTTTTACAGCAATTGGATCCCACCAATGGAGCCCAGCAGCTGTCCTTAGAGATTGGGGCCGGAAACTGGGTATGGGCTTTTGTATAGCCCACCCGACCTTACGATCGGCCTCCGTTTATGTTTCATGTTTTATTAGTTTTAATTATTTAATTATTCCTTTAATTATATACAAATGGTTGTTTCATCCAAATAATTTCTAAATTTTACAATTTAGTCCAAGTTTATTAAATTAGTCCATTTTCATACAATTATTTCAGTTTATCACAACACACATTATCACATTCATCCACAAATATCGACAAAACATGAATAAACAAATAAAAACATATGTAAAGAAAGGAGGGAGGAGAAATGAATTATAACCCAGTTTATACAATTAAACAAAAAATAAAACAAAAAATAAAATAAAAAAATAGTGATTAATAATCACTAGTCATCTCCATCTGAAATAATTTCTAATTAATCTCTAAAGAAAAATCCTACAAAAATAGCAAAGTTAGTATTGAATATCACAAATAATCAAAACATATAAAAATGCAAATAGACCCTAAACTGCCATCTGGAGTGGTCCAGAAGGGACAGAAGTGGTGCCTCTGTGCTAGCCAAATGGTCAAAAAATAAATAAAATAAAAATTTATAGAGGCGACGCCTCTTTTATTAGTAGAGCCGACACCTCTATGAAGAGGTGTCGCCTCTGCAACTTCTTCTGCATAAATAATTAAAAATCGAAAAGAAAAGAAGAATTTACTGAAAATAATTATGTTATCAGATTCTAAATTACCACAGCTGCAATATGGATTCTGGTTTCTTCCCAAAATTAACCCCGCTCCAACTAAATTTTTCTTTAGATTTTTTCTCTCTAGTTTTTCTGATTCCCCAAAAATTCCTCCCCCTTGCTGATACAGATTACCACTGTATTTATAGAGATTTTTAGCCTTTTTAATCCTCTTCCCCTTTCCACTTCCTCTCCCATGAATGTGGGAGAGGAGTTATAGAATGTAGAGAATCCCATATTTTGTAATTAATGGCGGAAATAAATATTTTTTTTGGACCATAGTCATCGAAGAGGCGCTGCCTCTACAATTTAAATTTGCAGAGGCGACACCTTTGTGAAATGGGCTTTTGGGCTGTAGCTGTTTGGGCTTGGTTCCCTATGATGGGTTGGACTTTGTTTTGGGTTGTGAATGTATTTGGGCTTCTCTCAGGCGGGACATAATCTAATTCCTTTGTTGAATTGGGCTTACTTGTCATTTTTTATTATTGGGGTTTCATTTTCGGGCCGGGTCAAACTATATGTCCACAGCTGCTATATTAGCGGTTTTGTTAATTATAATTGGAACACAAATTTGAAAAGATGCAACTTGAAATATTTTTCATTTACTTTTGGTTTATTTTTTGTACATTTTTTGTTTATTTTTTTAATATATTTTTAGTTTATTTTTCGTATATGAAATGAATAATATAATATTAACCTCATAATAATAATAATAATAATAATAATAATAATAATAATAATAATAATAATAATAATAATAATAATAATTACTAGATATTAAAAAAATTGACGAGTAATAATAGCTGAGAAGTATGATTTTTAAGTCATCTATTTTCTTTAACAATTTCAAAAATTTAAAAATTGAAAAATTTTTAAATTTAAATTCTGGTACAATATTAAAGTAATTGGGTGGATAATATTTATTTGAATTGAATGGGTTTAGATACTCATATAAGTAATAAATTTGGTCATAAATGGATAAATGATGAATGACGATTTAATTCACTTAGACCCACCCATTCCCACTAAATCCACCCATTTTGCCACCTACATTCATGAATGATAAGATGTTTTAGTTTTTTTTTTTTTATTCAAACTATAAGAGATACTTCAAAATGAAACGAAAAAATTTATCAAAAAAATTAATTATTTTCATATTTAAATATTTACTTTATTTTATTTTATATATTTTTTCATCTACATTTATTAATTTCTACTAGTAATAATTTTTATTTGAATAGTTTATGAAAATACATTATTTTTAATAATTAAAATATGTAAATATACAAAAGTTAGAAATGAAATTATAATTAGTTTTAATATTTTAAAAGTTAAAATGTATTAAGATTTCAAACTATTAGAATTTTATATTTTTTCAACAGTAAAATCCATAATACAGAGAAGTTACTAAATATTAATATCCTAATGGTCTCTCTATATTTCATAGTCCAAAGCCAAATTAACACTAATCAACAACATAGCTATTTTAGATCAGCATCAGGGTTGGGGTTCAGTTTCAGTCAATCTGTTTGCAGGGAAAGAGAAAGTTATCAACTTTTTGGATGATTTGAATTGGGAATTCGACTTTAATTGCATTTAGAAAAAAAAAAAAAAAAAAAAAAAGGAGGATTGCAACTCTTTTTTATGCTTTGGTAGATGTAGGCCAAATCTAGCACCTGGATTTTTTTTTTTCATAATTCTATCGAATGGTTGATTATTCAATTTGGATGTGTTTGCTGCTTTCAGTTATAATAGATTTTTGCTCAAATTAAGAGGTGCACCTTGCTACAACGCTGCATACAAGCCGAAATCAGGCCCATGTTCTAGATATTATAAGTGTGCTTTGTGTTCTGATGGATACATGAACAAGGGCTACCTTTTTCACCCTCTACTGTACAAGTTTGATCATCTCAGGTTTGTTCATCTTGAATGTTAGGTTGTAATGATGAGCCTGCAGATTTGAATGATTTTTGCATTGCAAAATCGTGTTAAATTCCCATCTTTCATGTAATTACTCCCTTTATTTTTATTTATGTACATTGATTTCTTATATTTTTATTTTTTTAGACATTAATCTTCAATTAAGAAAGGTGCAAATGCAGTTATTGACAGACAATAAAATTTATAATTTAGTCTTTATAATTTTTAAAATGTTTAATCAATTCACATATTTTAAAATTTTATTAAATTAGCCCCCAATATTTTTAAGAGAATTTTTAATTATTTTTATTTTTTATTGTGATATTTATACATTTAATCAATAAATTTATAATTTTAAATAATTTAATTTTTTAATTGAATATTTTGTAATCAATGTAAAATTTTTTGAAAATATTTATCTTTTCATTACTTATTAAAATTCCATACATCAATTGATATAACAAAATTTACTTAATAAATTAATATTTTTATTTTTATTTTATTAAGTGATGTCATTCTATTTAAAATAATATTTTTTATTAATCATTATTTAAAACATCTTTATATAATAGTTTTTCTAAATTAATTCATTTTATATGATAAACTATTAGAGTGTGTAGTTATTTTCACTTCAAAAATTTGAATTACACTTTACTTTATATTTTTTTTTAGTAAAATAACTAAATTAGAGCTATTTTCTTAAAAATTATATCAGTAGTATTTTTTTTTATTTCTTATGTTTATTATTTTCTTTATAAGTACATATTTTTTAAAAAAATCGAAAAATTCTTCAAATTTTAATTTGTGTATGAAATTAAAGTTAAATGCATTTAAATGACTAAATGGGTGGGTAAAGTTTATATGAATTAGATAACTTTGGGTATCCATATAAGTAAAAAATTGTTCATAAATAGGTAAATGGGTGAATGAGGATTGAATTCATTTAAATCCAATCCATTCTCATCCAACCCATCCATTTTGCCACGTAAACTCATGAATGATGATAAATTTTTTGCAAAATGTACTTACAATGGAGCCCAATAACAAATGCACTGAGTGGTACTAGCTGTAAAACAAATTAAGACAAAACAGTAAGTTAAGGGATTTTTTTATAATTTTCTTAAAAGATCAATAAATATATTAAATTGTAAAAAACTCACTGAATATACCAATAATAAAAAGAATTGCTGATTTTACTGGCTCCATAATTTTATATGCCTAAGTTATTAATTAAAGAAATCAATTAAATTGATCAATAAATGAAATTATATAATGAACAACAAAAATGAAAAGGAAAAGCATTCGCAAAAAAAAAAAAAAAAAGAATCAGAGTTCAATTACTTTTTTTTATATACATATATAAAATTAGATATTTTATTAAAGCAATGAAAAAGCCCTCCCAAAACAAAACTAAACAAGGTAGAAATACAAGTAGCTAAGTCAATATAATAACTCCTGAATTTTGCCCAAAGACAAGAACTAGCTAAAAAACACCAACAAACACAAAGCAAAAGAAAACAGTAGCAATTGCAGTAGAACAATACAACAGCTATTATGCAACTGTAGCAAAATCATCCTGTAACAAATTCCAAAAGAATTCACTAGCAGATTGGTGGCTGAAAATGGAAAACCATGAATAGCTTTCAACTTGTACAATGGTAGTAGCAAACACAAAGAAAGATTAAGAAGTCAGAGATCCAAATAGCAACAAGAACACAAAATAGCAATTGCAGTAATTAATAGAGCAAACCAGTGGCCAAACAAAAGACTAATATGTAGTAGCAAATCCCAGCAAACCAAAAAACAGAAGTATCAAAACAATGCTGCAAATGTAGAATCAAAAGAAGCAGCAATAGCTCTATAACCCAGCAGAATAGCATCAGATTAAAAAGTAACATACATGAAGCAGAAATAACACAAAAAATATACGAACATTAGCTAAACAAAGTGGTAATTGTTAGACAATAATATTATAGCAATGAAGGTCAATTGAAGAAATCTTAGGAATATTAGTATCATCTTTGAGGGGAGGGTTAGATTGTTGGACATTTTTAAAATAGAGTCATATATTTTTAAATAAAGAAACATGATTGTTGGTAAACAATCATATCCATTAAATTAATAGACATGGCTGTTTCGAAGATACATGTCTACTAGACTAATGGACATAACCATTTCCAAGAAACATATCTATTAAGACTAATAGATATGACTGTTTTCTTAGAAATATGTCTGTTAGGTGAATAAACATGATTGTTTCTAAGAAACATATCTATTTAAAGCTAATAAACATGACCATTTACAAGGAACATGTTTATTTGAATAAATAGACATGGCTATTGCCAAAAGTGATAATAACCATTAATCTTGTATAAATACCAAGGTTGGTTTGCTGCAGAAAAAAACTTTGGAAATCATTAGAATTCTCTACAAAAATACCATTAAACAAAATTTCTCAAAAGGCTTCATTATATTCTAGAGGCAAATTATATACCACAAATAAGGAAAGTGGGAATCTTACATACCTTGGAGCAGATTTTTCTTAATTTTTGGAGTTTGTTTTTTCCTAACAATCTAAAGCCAATATTTATCTATTTTATTAAAATCTACATCTATGGCAACACTTATAGAATTTACAACTAATGTCATTAAGTTAGATCATTTTGATGGTGGAAATTTTGTAAGATGGCAGAAACAAGTGCATTTTCTTTTTAGTATCTCTACAAGAAGTATATGTATTGAATATACTAAGGCTTGAGGAGTCAAAAAATGAGACACTTATAGAGACAAAGAAGAGACAAAAATGGGAGACAAATGATGAAATTTACAGAGGTAATATTTTTAATGCAATGAGTGATGCACTCTTTGATGTTTACAACTATGTGCCTACTACAAAGGAACTTTGGAAGAGATTAGAGAGTAAGTACATGCAAGAAGATGGTAAAAGTAAGAAATTCATCGTCTCTCATTTTAATAATTATAAAATAAATGATAGTAGGCATGTCATGGAACAATTCCATGAGTTAGAAAGAATTCTGAATAATTTCACACAACACAAAATGTATATAGATGAGTCTATTATTATTTCTAATATTATTAACAAGTTGCCTCCTTTATGAAAAGATTTTGAGAGAAATTTGAAACATAAGAAAATAAGGTGTGCAAACTTATTAAGTCTTTATATTGACTAAAGCAAGCACCTAAGCAGTAACACCAGAAGTTTGATCAAATAATACTTGCTAATGGATTCAGAATTAATTAATATAATAAATATGTTTATAGCAAGTTTTATGGTGATAATGGTGTCATAATATATCTTTATATTAATGATATGTGTATGATAAAAAGTCTAGACATATTGGTCTTAGACATAGTTATGTTAGAGATTTAATCTCTAATAGTGTGATCACAATAGATTTTGTCCGATCAAGTTAAAATTTTGCTGATTCGCTAACAAAGGCATTGTCAATAGACGTGGTAAATAAAACGTCAAGAGGGATGGGACTCAAGCCCATTATGTCAAATCACTCATGATGGAACCTTTATTTGACGCTTGGTACAACGCCAAGTCTTAAGTTCAAAGAGTCAAAGTGCATTATTAGAGTGATTGCAAGCACTATTCTAAAATTTTTATTACATCTCGAGGTTAATAGTGATTAGACCATGCAATGAAAAGGAATGGTGAGTTACAATCTCTTAATGGATCTATTGACATTTAGTCAAAGTATCAAAGTTGCAGGAATACTTAGATAAATTCACCTATATGAGTGAAAAGTGTGGCTACTTCAAGGAGTTTAAGGGCTTGACTCTACGCACTCATGAAGGATATGGAAATAAGGCCTATAAAGTGTCATTTATTTGAGAAAATTATAATGGTGTTTGTGAATTATGTGTGCGATATGTTCTATAACTTGTCAAAAAGAATAGTTTGTTCAAAGTTCTATCTACTATATTATTCAGATTTGTTATATTGAGCTTTCACTAAGTATAGGTTCAAATCACATGATACCTATATTTATGCACATAATTGATAGAATTATTGTTAGATGGATGTTTTGATTATATTTTAAAAATGGCAGGGGATTGTTGGACATTTTCAAAATAGAGTCATATCTTTTTAAATAAAGAGACATGATTGTTGGCAACAAAAGACATGATTATTGGTAAACAGTATATCCATTAAATTAATGGATATGGTTATTTCAAAGATACATGTCTACTAGACTAATGGATATAACCATTTCCAAGAAACATGTCTATTAAGACTAATAGATATGATTGTTTTCCAAGAAATATATCTGTTAGGCGAATAGATATGATTGTTTCTAAAAAACATGTCTATTTAAAGCTAATAGATATGACCATTTTACAAGGAACATGTTCGTTTAAATAAATAGACATGACTATTGCCAAAAGTTATAATAACTATTCATCTTCTATAAATACCAAGGTTGGTTTGTTGCAGGAAAAAAACTTTGTAAATCATTAGAATTGTCTACAAAAACACCATTAAATAGATTTTCTCAAATGCTTTATTGTATCCTAGGGGAAAATTGTATACCATAAATATTACCTTTAGGAAAGTGGGAATCTTACACACTTTGGAGCAGATTTTTCTTGAGTTTTGGAGTTTGTTTTTTCTCAACATAGAAGACCTAGAGAAGCAAATCATAAAGGACAAAGAGACAAAAAAAAATCTCTTGAAGAACATACTAAGTCACTGGATTAGATGAATCCAGATACATTAATGTTTTTTGGAGAGCTAAACCTAGTGATTGCCTTGAACGTTTATGTTTGGAGAAAGCTAAAAAAATATAACTGATGCTATCAACCCAAAATACATAAGCTGACAGTATTTATGGTATGAAATTCAAAAAATAAAATACAATTATATATTAAAGGCAAAAGGTACAAAAAAGCCCTTCAATTATAAATTTTTATATAATTTAGCCCTCTTTACAAAGGTTAAATTTTTAGGGTAGTTATTAAACAATAATAACTATTCAAAAGTCCAAAATGTAATTAATTGAGCTTATTTTATTTTCTAAAGAAAATTTTGCTTCAAATTTTTATTTTCAAGTAGTTTCAAATAAAAGTTTTCACTAATAATTAATGTTGAAAAAATTTTATTATTATTATTTTATCTTATTAATATATTTTATAACAAATTTTCTTGTTAGAAATTTTTTATCTTTAAATTCGAATATATTTTATTTTTTAAAAAATTAAATTTAGTACAAAAATATAATTATTTGTTATTTTGTTAAATGATATGTGATTAGTTATATAATTTTTCTATAGTGGGCACATAGTTTAGCTCGGCCTGTAAAGAAAAGCCGAATGATGAAAAATGAGACGTAAGCCCAACTCAGTAAAGGAATTGAATTCTGGCCCATTTGAGAGAAGCCCAAACACACTCACAACCCAAAACCAAGCCAAACCAAACAGCCCACAAGTCAAGACTAAGCCTAATCAAAAATAGCTTAATAAACCAAGCCCACAGCCGGCCTAAACCTATAGCCCAACTTTACAGAGGTGCCGCCTCTGTGAATTCAATTTCATAGAGGCGCCGCCCTATCGGTAAGGCAATACCTCTTCACTATCTGTTTCAAAAAAATTAATTACACATTCTATAACGTGTGATTAAAAGACAATTAGTGGGCGCATAAGTAAAAGAAGCGGCAGAAAATCCCTCTATAAATAGAGGAATTAGCCTATGTACAAAGAAAAGGAAAAAAAAAAGAAAAAAGAAGATTCCTTTTGAGCAAAAGCAAAAAACTTTTAGCAAAAAAAAACCAAAAAAAAAAATATGAAAAGCGAGAAGCTAAAGAAGAAATAGTGGTCAGAGTTCAAGTATTCCAGAAGCTAAGGGCATTCTAAAATAGAATTTGAGGGCCAAATCACTTTCTACTTGATTTTTCAGTAAATTCTTATTTTTTATATTGTTGATTCTATTTTCAATAATTCTCACATTTTTGTTTCTTGTTAATTGCAGTGCATTTATCTTTTAAGTTCCTGAATAAGCTTGTGTTGATTTATGACTCTGTTATGAAAGGAAAATTGGATAATTGAAGGATTAATTTTAATCTGCAAAAAAATCTTGTTCTGTAGAAGGAACAAAGGCAATGCCTCTTCATAGAGGCGCCGTCTCTGTCTACAAAGGCACCGTCTTTACTCCACAGAGGTGACGCCTCTATAGTTAAAGTCTAGATTTGAATTATTTGACCGTTGCATAATCAGGCGCTCATTCCACGAGGGTGACGCCCCATTCCACCAGAGGCGCCGTCTCTGGTTCTATTTCCTTTAAATTAATTATTATTATTATTTTTGCTGATTTCTTTGTATTTTCTGTTGTAGGATTTATTTTCTGGGAGATCTAAATTTTCTTCTTTATTTGGCAGATTGGATAATAATGGTTTCAAACCATTATTTTTTGAATTTAATTTTCAAGGTTTTTATTTATTTTTGTTTAAAATTGCATGAAATGGGATATAATTCTTTTCTCCTCCTTTCTTTCTTTATGTGTGTATTTTAATTTTTATTATTGTGATTATTGTTTTGAATTGTATTTATTGTGAATGGTGTATAGATGTAATGAATTATAGACCCAATTACATGAAAATGGATTAATTAAACAAACTTGGACTAAATTATACAATTTAAAATTTGTTTGGATTAAACAGACATTTGCATGTAATTAAAAGAATAATTAAATAATCAAAAATAATAAAATATAAAATACAAATGGAGGCCGATCGCAAGGTTGGGTCAGCCATTCAAAAGCCCATACCTAGTTTCCCGACCCAATCTCTAAGGACAGCTGCTGGGCTCCCTCCGTGGGATCCAGTTGCTATAAAAGTGTCCCGAATTTCACCCAGGTGGCGACTCCAATCTCCAACCAAAGCTTGTTAAAAAACCCAAAGTTGTACTCTTAATGGGCTCTGAGCCAGCACAGTGCCGTAGTTGCCAAAAACTTGGGCGCGCAATGAACCCCGCCGCTTACAGTGGCGACTCCACTGGGGATAGAGAAATTGATTCCAGTATTTTATATTTTATTATTTTTAATTATCTAATTATTCCTTCTGCATTTACTACACCATTTTCATAAACTGTGCACATAGTCCCAAATAACCCGATAATAATTATTGTACTGCTGCCTATGTTTCACTCAAACCTGGTGGTAGGGCATACGGCTATTATCGCTTACAGTGGAATATGATTAAGTATGTCATTCGAACCCTTGAGTGGGGAGACAGAAAGAGACTATAAAGCTGTGGGAGCTTTTGATCTTATCCGATACTCAACTCATATAGTGTCCTAGCAACTATCTTTAAGTTTTCCTAATGCATGTGTTCTGATGCTATATAGTAGTCTCATCCATAAAGTCCAAGCCTAATATTTATGGACCATTTTAGATTGGGATTTGTCCTTCTACTATAGCTTGTTATGTTGGACTTTGGTTTTATTAATGAGATATGCTACTTATTTGATATGTCTAGAGAGATTTGCATGTACATCGGTTTTATTATTCCCTGATGATAATTAAAACTCAGACCAAAAATTTTAGGACAAGAGACTCACCTTCAACACGTGTATAGGAGGGATAACATTGGAAGGTATCATTTTCGAGACTTATATGTGTTTGCTATTTGCTATTTGTTTAAAAATTCTTTAAATAAAAAATAAAAAAATCATATGCATATCATGCATACACATCATACATATTTCTAACCCTTTATTTTGCAGACATAGATCCTACACCCTCTGTTTGGACACGAACTCAAGATGGTCGACTAGTCAAAACTACATGACCAGCTACAACAATGGCAGATTTTGATTTAGAGGCTTTTAAGAGACAGTTGAAAGAAGAAATAGCAGCTGAGACTAGGAATATTATTTAGGAAACAATGGGGAAAATATTACAGATAGCTAGATAGAAATAGCTAATTGATCTTGACACTGATGTCACTGAAAAACATAGGGATAGAGATAATAATCTTGAAATTGTGCTTGTTAATCCTCCTAGGCAAAAATTTCAACCTACAGAAGATTATAAGAAACTAGGTTGGGCTAAGGAAATGGCAAAAATGGTATCTCAAATGCAACTTATGATGAAGGAGAAGGGAATGGATACCTCTATAGATTATAGTGACCTGGACTTGGATGATGAAGATCCACTACCAAAAAAGTTCAAATTCCCAGATATGAAGAAGTATTCAGGCACTGAAGATCCTCACCTACATTTGAAGCAGTATGTTACTTACATGAAGCAACTGGCTTAAGTAAACCACAGATTGTGAAGCAATTTCCTATATCACTGAAGGGGGCACCGATCCATTAGTACTACTCTTTGGAATCTCATGTGCAAGTAGATTAGAAAGAATTATGTTTGGCTTTTGTGAAATAATGTGGGCTGAACTCTTAATTAGAGGTGTCATTGAGGGATCTGCAAAATACCAACCAGAAAATTAATGAAACTTTTACTGATTATCTAATTAGGTAGAGGGGGAAATTAGCTTAGATGAGATACCATCCTACAAAAGCTAATCAACTATTGATTGCCATTGAGGGATGTGCTCCACCACTAGCCAGGAAGTTGCAAGACCTGGGAATTAGGAATTTTGAAGACCTCTAGAGGTTTAGTGTTCAGAAAGAGGCGAATGTGGCTCAGGAAAAGAAAATGTTCGGGGGAAGATCTAGGGGGCAAAGAAGGAGTTAGTAGTAATGTCCAGATCAATGCCATTGGGTAGCCTTGAAGATTTTCAAACCTTGGAAGATCCCTCTCCAAAGTCTTAGAAAAGCTAATTGAGAAGAGAGTGCTTCAACCCCTACCACCAAAATACCACTTTCCAATGCCAACCCAAAGTTATATTGTAAATATCCCCTGATTATCGGATATAACACTGACATGTACCAGACTCAAATATGAAATCCAAAATCTTATTGACTCTGGCAAAATAGTAGATCTTGAAACCAAAAAACTGAATACCCAAACAAACCCCTTACCAAACTACCAAACTATCCCACCCCCAAATCAATAAATCCTGATGATTGGCACTGGTTTAATAGAAGAACAAGTGTTAAACTCATTCATTGACCTTGAACCTACCTAACCCGAAGCCAGCCAAGAGAGGGGTCTTTTTGTGAGTACGTTGGACATTTGGTCTTTTGATGATGAGAGAACTAAAAGAGGGATTGATGTATAGGAGGTTGAAAAGTAAGGGGAGCTCAAACATATGGCGTCAGCTGAATAGGAAAAGAGGAAGAAAAAGGAAAAGCCAGTTAAGAAGGAAGAATTTGAATCTGAGTCTGAAATGGAAGAAGAGGAAGAACTAAAGAAAAAACTACCAAAGAAGACTATGTTCAGTATTTGGGAGCTTTTGATTCAGTCGAAGATCCATAGGGATGCCATGGTCCAAGTCTTGAATGAGAGAATGATTTTAACTAGCACAACCCAGAGCAGTTGGTAGGTTCTTTGATGTAAAGACCTGAAGGGACTATTGTCTTCACATATGAGGATTTGCTATTGGAAGGAAGGGACCACTATGGAACTTTATTCATCAAAGCTGAAATAAGGGGAAAAATGACATGTTGTATGATGATTAACAATGGGTCGGCCATAAATGTGTGCCCCTTGAAGATACTACCAAGGCTTGGTTTCACTACTGCTGATTTACAACCCACTGATGTGATTATTAAAGCATATGATGACACCAAGAGATCAGTGGAGGGCATATTCATGGCATTAGTTAAGACTGGGCCTATTGAAGCTTGGGTTACTCTGCACGTGATTAACATTTCGGTTACTTTTGTAGTATTATTGGGGAGGCCAAGATTCCAGCCTTTAGGAGGAGTTCCTTCCATTATTTACTAGAAGATCAATTTTCTACATTAGGGGAAGATAGTCACTATTACTGTTGAAACTGAGGCAGCCATTGCAGCATTAAAGTTGGCTCCTAAGGACATCCCTCTGAATCCAAACTTTAAAGTGTGCATGATTTATAAAAATTCTACGGAGGATAAGGTACTAAATATAATGAAAGGAATGAACTTCCTGCCAGGGTTGGGACTAAAGAAAAGTCAGACTAGATCACTGGAGTTTATGGAAGCCAAGATATAGATTTTGAAGCATAGGCTCAGTTATCGTGGAGAGAAAGATGGACTGGATAGTGAGGAGGAATGGACACTCTGGGAAAACTTTATGCATGAGGGGAATTACCGTCCCTATAAGGGTAAACTGGAACCTTTGTTTCTTAAAGGAAGGAAGGTCCCTAGGTTTGAGATATTTGTTGATTATCTAACTGAGAAGAGTATGAATGGATAAGAAGTACTGGAAGAATTGATAGTAGAGGAGGAAGATGCTGCTGCTGCTGTAGAGATTGCCATTGGAAAGAGGGATGCTGAAAGGAAAGCTGAGGATGTTGTTGCCGAAAAGGACACCAAAGAAAAATAGGTTGCTACAGAGGGAAAGAAGATTGCTACTGGAGATGCTAGTCAGGATGAGGACGTGGCTGTGGACTTAGAGACTTTCATCCAAAATTCCTTTATTGATACTTTTTATATTGACTTTGATGTTTCATTAGCTGAGTTGTTTGAAACTGATGATTTATTTTATTCTAAATGCATACAATGAAGTCTGATTTTGCTTACTCGTGTAATGTTTTACCTAATGGTTATTCTCATTGTGATGATCATTTCATGTATATATTTGACATTAATTATATGCAAATTGAAACATTTTATTTAGGCACAATTGAAAATCCTAAAAATATAATAATTGCTTCTGACCTTAATCCTGATAAGAGTGAAAAAATAAAAGAAATATTAATACAAAGATAGAAAGTATTTGCTTGGGGTTATGAGGATATGCCGGGGATAGATCGTGAGATTACAGAGCAGAAGATCCCTACATACCCTCATATCATACCAGTCAAACAGAGGAGGAGAAGGTTGAGACTGGAATGGACACTTTTGATTAAAGAAAAGGTTGAAAAGCAGTGGAAAGTAAAGTTCGTAGAAGTAGTCGATGACACAAAATGGCTTGCTAACATAGTTCTGGTACCTAAGAAGGATGGAAGGGTTAAAATGTGTGTTGACTACTGGGATTTGAATAAGGCCTGTCCGAAAGATGACTTTCCATTACCCCATATAAATACTCTAGTGGATAGTACAACTTCAAGTGTAATGTATTTGTTTATGGATAGGTTCTCAGGGTACAACCAGATCATGATGGCTGAGGAAGATAAACTGAAAACCTTATTTATAACTGAGTGGGGAATTTATTGCTACTTGGTAATGCCGTTCGGGTTAAATAATGCCGGAGCAATATACCAGTGGATGGCCACTACCCTGTTATCTGATATGATCTATAAGAAGATTGAAGTATACATGGATGATATGATAGTTAAGTCTCCAACTAGAGAATGACATTTTGAAGCCTTAGACAAGTTCCTGAATAGAGCTGAAAGGTACAATTTGAGGTTAAATCCAAAGAAATGTGTATTTTGTGTAGCTTCAGGTAAGTTGTTGGGTCACATAGTCAGCAAGAGAGGGATAGAGGTTGATCCAGACAAAGTGAAAGCTATCGGTGAGATGCCAGCACCGAGAACAGAAAAGGAGGTAAGGGGGTTTATAAGGCATTTATAGTACTCAGCTAATTCATAGCTAAGTTAACCACGACATGTGAACCAATATTCAAGCTACTAAAAAAGAATCAGCCAGTGGTGTGGGATGATAGATGTCAGTAAGCCTTTGAGACTATCAAGAAGTATTTAATGAAGTCATCGGTATTGCAACCCCCGAGACTGGGAAAGGCATTGATCTTATACTTGGCTATATAAAAGGAAGGTGTAGGAGCAATGCTAGCATAAGAAGATGACAGTGGATTGGAACATGCTGTGTTCTACTTGAGTAAGAAGTTTCTACCTTATGAAGCCAATTATAACTTGGTAGAGAAGATATGTCTATTAGTTATGTGGGCAACTAAGAAGCTTCGACATTACTTCCAATCCTATAAAATTCAAGAAGTATCAAAGCATGATCCTCTGAAGTACCTCCAGCAAAGTCCTTCTCTCACAAGAAAGTTAGCTCGCTGGTTAGTGCTGCTTACGGAGTTTGATATTAATTACTTGTCAAAGAAAGTGATCAAGGGAAGGGCAGTGGCAGAATTGTTGGCTTAGGAATGGGAAATGGAGTTTCTAGATGAACACCTGGGAGCTATTGAGGTCCAGGGATGGTACATGTATTTTGATGGAGCGGTCAATAATTAGGAGGCAGGTGTTGGAGTAATTTTGATTACTCCAGAGGGTGAAATGATTCCAATGATAAAAAGGCTGGAGTTTAAAGTGACTAATAATCAAGCGGAGTATGAGGCATGTATTTTCAGGGTAGAAGCTTTGCGAAGTGTAGGGGCAGAAGAAATAATAGTTTGAGGGCACTTGATGTTGGTGTTGAAGCAAGTCTCCAAGGAATGGGAAGTCAAAGAGGATAAACTAAAGCTATATTGGGATTATTTGGACATTGTCACTCTTTCATTTAGCCAGTGCAGATTTGTACATTTATCTCGGGAAAATAATCAAGTTGTAAATGCTCTGGTTACATTAGCCTTAATGTGGAAAGTGGAACACAGACTTCAGCTAAACTTTTAATTTTAGCAAAATCTAGAACTCCATGTTATGAAGAAATGAGGGTAATGCTAGTGGGACCAGGGGAAAAACTGTGGTTTTATAATTTACAGAGATATCTAGAGACATGCCAGTTCCTTGAAGATGCAGATAAGAAGGAAAAGATATCCCTGAAGATGTTTTCTAGGAAATTCATCAGTCACAAGGGTATGCTATATAAAAGAATTCCAACTGGGCTACATTTGTAGCATGTAGATAATGAAGAAGCTGAGAGGATTATGGAAATTATGCATGCAGGTGTTTGCAGGCCCCATATGAACAGAACAGTGTTGGCTAAGAAGATAACTTGGCAGGGATACTTTTGGCTGACCATGGAATCAGATTGTGTAAAATTTGTAAAGAAGTGCCATAATTGCTGATAGAATGCAAAATAGCATAGTAATTTAGGATCATTTTGTTGACTTTTAAATTAATTTGCTTTTGCATTATATTTAATTATATGTATTTATTTTTAGTTTTGTGTTTTTGGTGTGCTTTTATGTTGTTTATATATTTTGTAGGTTCTTTTGGACTAATCTCAAGCTTAAAGTTGCTTTGGAGTGCAATAGAATGAAGTTTGGTGATCAAAAAGTCAAAAGAGGCATTTTAGAACCTGTGCTGACTCATGACAACGAGCAGCTATGTCGAGCCACTCCTCCGTGCCGAGTCATCCTTATTGCCTATGCTGACTCGAGCTAGCCTTCAAGCCCTGTGCCGACTTGTGCCACTGTGCCGAGTTATAACAGAGGACCACCATACCGACTCACACCCGACTCGGCACAGTGTGCCGACTAGTTTAGGCAACTTTTCAATTTTGACCCCTCTTCAAAAGTGTACGAATTGGGATGTTTAGGAGGCCTATAAATACATGTATTGGCCATATTTTAGACATAATTACATATCAGAAAACACTTAGTTTATTTGTCAAAAGTATTAGTTTTGTTGAGTTAGTATTATTATAGCAATTCAAACTATCAAGAGAAGATCATTCAAGTAAGTCAAGGATACATCAAGAAAGCTATCTACATTCAAGTTCTATCTTTCTCTCTTTTAATACTTGATGTTTATTATACCTTTTTGTTGTTGTTCTATATTTAATATGTACCTTGGCTAAGCCAATGTTTGTTAGAATTGTAAGGAAGAATGAATTAATGAATTACATCTTTTATTTTATGTTATATGAATGATTTGATTTTAATTATGAGTTTGAATGTATTGTGTATGATTGGCCACCATATATGACTTGTTAATCAAAATTTTATGCAATGAAAGTTGGTGCATTTTGGTGGAAATAGAATTGAATTCATTAAAGGTTATAAAATAACTTGGAGACAAGGATTTCTATTTAAAGGATTAAAAAAAATATATAAACCTTGCATGGTAATTTTATAAATTTTGTTTATCTCTACAATGACATGAGAATGCTTGTAGACTCTAAATTAAATTACCCTTAATTGACAATGAGAGTTGCTTTTAAGGACTTTAAGTTTAATTAACAATGAGAATTGCATTTATTCCTTATACCATATTTTATAATCATTTCATATAATCAATTGTTTATTTCTTATAATTCTTGATAAATTCCGAATTGTAGTTCTAATGAACCCTTTTTAAATTTAATATTTAGAATAATTAAATTAGTTAGCATAATTGGTAGTTAATTAGAATAGTTAGAGTAATTCAACAATCATCATTATTACTATTTGCCTATCCATCTAAGTATCTATCTGGTTAATATAAAATTACTCCAAACTCCCGAGTGTTCGACACCCTACTTACTCTATACTTAGTCTTAGAGACTAGGGTATTATAATTTAACTCACATCAAATTTTGGTGCCGTTGTCGGGGAGTTTGTTTAGAATTTTTATTAACTTAGGATAGAGAAAGGTTGTTTTAAGCATTTATTTTATTTTTATTATTAATATTTTTATAATAAATTATTTCGTTAATTGTTTGATTTTGATTGTTTTCATAATGAGACTTAGTAGAAGTACTAGTGATATTTTACATTTTGATCCCGAAATTGAGTTAACTTTACATGCTTTGCGTAGGGAACAAAGGCAAAGAAGAGTGAATCAACAAAATTTGAACATCATGACGGAACCAAAGAGACTTACTTTGGGCGACTTTGCTATACCCGATATCAAGGATAATTTTGGAGGAATTGTGGCTCCATCAATAGCCAACAATAACTTTGAAATTAAACTAAGCATCCTACAAATGGTGCAAAACAATTAGTTTGGAGGTCTATAAGGAGAGCATCCATACGCTCATATATTGACTTTTCTCAATGTGTGTGCTACCTTCAAGATCAATGGAGTGACGGATGATGCGATAAGGCTTAGGCTTTTCCTATTTTTAGTCAAAGAAAAGGCACAACTTTGGCTTGCTAGTTTACCTAGTGAATCAATCATAACTTGGGACCAATTGAAGCAAGTATTTCTTCACAAGTATTTTCCACTGCAAAAGACCGCCAAGTTTCACAATAAGATCACTACTTTCAAGCAAAATAGGAGTGAGACCATCTATGCGGCTTGGGAGAGATTCAAGGAGCTTCAAAGGCAATGTCCAAATCATGGCTTGCCTGATTGGATGATCCCTCAAATTTTCTATAATGGGTTAACGAATGAGAATAGAAATATTGTCAATGTAGCCTCTAGTGGGAAATGGATGGATAAAACGGCTAAGGAGGCTATTATTCTACTTGAAGAGCTTGCATCTCAAGGATATAATGGGTGATGAGCAAATAATGGTAAAAGCAAGAGAAGTTTTGGAGCTTGACACCATCAACTTGTTAAGTGCTAAGGTAGATGTTCTTACTAAGTTAGTAAGTAAATCTCAAGTTAACTCTATTGATAATGCTAATGTTGCTTGTGAGCCTTGTGAAGAATCTCATTCATATTCTCAATGCAATATGAATTCTAATGCTAATGAGGATGTGAGTTTTGTGCAAGGAGCTTTCAACCAAAGAGGGGGGCTAAATTCAAATACATATAACCCTCAATGGAGAAACCATCTCGGATTCTTTTGGTCAAACACATCCTCTCAACTAAACCCTCCTTTTAACCCAAATTTTTCCAAACCATAAAACCTACCCAGTTTTCCTATGAAACTAAATTATCCTTTTTTTAATCCATAACCACCACCAAAATCTAACTTAGAAGGTCTTATGGAGCCATTCATAAACTAATAATCAACCGCTAATAAACAATATGAGGACCAATTCAAGCAACTCAATACAAGAATTGATCAACTTATTTCCTATAATCGAATCCTTGAAAACCAAATTGTTCAACAAGACTCTTTAACCCCTCAACCTTTAGGAAGACTACTTAGTCAACCTGAATTTTAGCCTAAAGAATCTTGTCAAGTTATAAACTTGAGAAGTGGTAAGGAAGTTGGAGGTGCTTCATCAAATAAGAAGAAGATGGTAAATGAGGATGATAATGAGGGTGTGGTGGATTCAAAGGTAGATGATGGTGTAAAGGATAAAAAGGATGATAAGTGTGGTGTGGAAGAGAAGATTACTCAAGAAGTACCAAGCAATAAAGGAGAGCCCAAGTTTGACTTTAGAACCTTACCTTTCCCATAAAGGTTCATAAGGCGCAATCTTGACAAGTAATTTGGTAAATTTCTTGATCATATGAAAGACATAACCATTACCATACCTTTTATAGATACCATTAGAGATATGCCCTCTTGGGGTAAATTTTTGAAGGATATTGTTAATCATAAGGGTAAGATGGAAGAGTATGGACTATTTTCACTAGTTGAAGAGTCTAAGGCAATGTTCACAAGAATACCACCAAAACGCAAAGATCCAGGTTCTTTTACTATTTCTTTTAGGATTGGTGATATTTCATTTAATAAAGCTTTATGTGATATAGGTGCTAGTGTAAGTTTAATGCCTTATTCCATTTATGAGAAAATAGATGTAGGTGAATTAAAGTCTACTACCATATGTCTTTCTATGGTGAATAAGTCCAATAAATATTCACTTGGTGTGCTTGAAAATGTACCCACCAAAGTAGGTAAGTTTATTATTCCTACAGATTTTGTAGTGATGGATATAAAAGAGGACCCTGAAATACCTATATTGTTGGGGAGGCCATTTTTTATGACCGCGGGGATGGTCATTGATATGAAAAATGGCAAAGTTAAGGTGGAAGTGAATGATGAGACCATAGTTTTTTATGTTTATAAAATAATTAAGACAACTCCACCAATTAAAGTTTATGAAAGGATAAATTCACTTGATATAATTGATGAATGTGTGAAAGATTTTATACATGAGTATGTAGGGCAAGACCATATGGCGATTTCTAAGTCACAAGTGGCTGATACGAATTATTCTAATAAGGAGGTTGTAGCTTGTGTAAAGGTATTGGAATCAACTCCATATACTTATCTTTATGGGTATCAAAGATATGAGACACTAAGGAAGGAGGATGATCCTAAGCCTTCCTCACCAAATGAAGCACCCAATTTGGAGCTTAAACATTTACCTTCCACTATAAGGTATGTATTTCTCGATTAAATCAAAAGAAGAACATGAGGAGCATTTGAGGACGATATTGGAAATTTTAAGAACTAAGCAGTTATATGCGAAGTATAGTAAATGTGAGTTTTGGCTAGATAAGGTTGCATTTCTAGGTTATGTGATATCTGTTGAAGGAGTATATATGGATCCTAATAAGATTGTCGCGAAGATATGAAGTTTCTTAGGACTAGCAGGATATTATCGGAGATTCGTACAGGATTTCTCAATTATTGCATCACCATTGAAAAAATTGATGAGAAAGAATGTAAAATTCAAATGGACTTCTGATTGTCAACGAAGCTTCGAAATCTTGAAAGAAAAACTAGTCACTATGCCAGTGTTGACATTACCAGTTGAAAGAGGTCATTATGTGGTGTATAGTGACTCTTCGAAGCAAGGACTTGGTTGCATATTAATGCAAAATGGATTAGTAGTGGCATATGCATCAAGATAATTGAGACCACACGAGCAGAATTATCCCACACATGATTTAGAATTAACAACTGTGGTATTTGCATTGAAGATGTGGAGATATTACTTATATAGAGTAACATGTTAAATATTTACAGACCACAAAAGTTTGAAGTATGTTTTAACTCAGATGAGTTAAATTTGAGACAAAGACGCTGGGTGAAATTATTGAAGGGTTATGATTATACAATAGAGTATCACCCAGGAAAGGTTAACGTAGTTGTAGATGCCTTAAGTCAAAAGTCGAATGGAAGCTTGTATTATATCCACACTGTTAGAATGCCATTATTAATTAAGTTAAGAAAGTTAAATATTGAGTTTAAGGTAGATACCTCTGGTGGAATGTTGGCTACTTTAAGAGTAAGGCCATTGCTAATGGAAAAACTTTTGGTAGCACAACGAATGAATGAAGAAACAAAAAAGTTGTGCAGTGATGTGAAAAGTGGGAAGGTGAAAGAGTTAAGTTGTAGCCAAAAAGGAATTTTAAAGTTTGGAAATAGATTATATGTGCCACACATGTATTAGTTAAGACGAGAAATAATAGAAGAGACATATTATTCAGCGTATGCTATGCATCAAAGAAGTACAAAGATGTATAAAATGTTGAAAAGAAGTTATTGGTGGAAAGGAATGAAGAATGATATAGCTAAATTTATGTCAAAGTGTTTAACCTGTAAGTAGGTAAAGGCAGAGCATAAAC
Source organism: Macaranga tanarius (assembly GCA_949673435.1). Lineage (NCBI taxonomy): Eukaryota > Viridiplantae > Streptophyta > Magnoliopsida > Malpighiales > Euphorbiaceae > Macaranga > Macaranga tanarius. The sequence continues at coordinate 9,550 of CATIWO010271920.1, read as the reverse complement.
ATCCTACAAGATTACTACAATCCTTACCAATTCCTAAATGGAAGTGGGAACATATCTCAATGGATTTTGTGGTAGGATTGCTAAGAACCCAATAAGAAAATGATACTGTATGGGTAATTGTTGATCATTTGACAAAGTCGGTGCATTTTTTACCTGTGAAGGTCAACTACAACTTAAATAAGTTAGCAGAGCTATATGTGAAAGATATCATAAGATTACATAGAGCACCAGTATCGATCGTATCCAATCGTGATCCAAGATTCACATCACAATTTTGGCCAAGTCTGAAGGAAGCTTTAGGTACTAAATTAAGGTTTAGTACAGCTTTCCATCCTCAAACTGATGGCCAATCTGAACTCACTATACAGATATTGGAAGATATGCTTGGATTCAGTGCGTTAGATTTAGGAGGTAATTGGGATAAGCAAGTACCATTAATGAAATTCGCTTATAACAATAGTCACCAAAGTAGTATCGATATGGCACCTTTTGAAGCATTGTATGGAAGGAAGTGTAGAACCCTAATCTACTGGGAGGAAGTTGGAGAAAGAAAATTGTTAGGTCCAAAACTTGTGTAAATGACTACGGAGAATATTTACATAGTTCGAGCAAATTTGAAGACGGCACAAGATAGATAAAGAAGCTACGCTAACCTTAAGCGAGCTAATATTGAATATGACATTGGAAAAAAAGTATTTTTAAAGATATCACCATGGAAATACGTGCTAAAATTTGATAAAAGTGGCAAACTAAGCCCAAGATTTATTGGACCGTATGAAATAATTGACCGTGTTGGCCTAGTAGATTATCGATTAGCTTTACCCCCTAATCTATCTGGAATTCATGACATTTTCCATGTATCGATGTTGAGAAGATATATGATTCTTCTCACATACTACAAGAATAACTAGTGGAATTACAAGAGAATTTGAGCTATGAAGAAGAGCTAGTATCGATTATGGCGAGTGATGAAAAGGTATTGCGTAATAAAGTTGTTCCTTTGGTCAAAGTATTATAGAAGAATCATTCTCGTGAAGAAGCTATATGGGAACGAGAGGAGGATATGAGACAACAATATCTGTACCTATTCTCTTCAGGTATGAATTAGTATTAAAATGAGCTTTTTCCAAAATTTAAGGATGAAATTTCTTAAGTGGGGGAGAATTCTCATGTCCGTACCCAAATAATTTAAGTTATTTTGGGTTAGGACTAAATTGTAGTAAAAATAAGTTTGAAGGAAGGATTTAATATTTTGTTATATATTAAAAGGGGAGTACAATTCTAATGATAATATTCTTTTATTTTTCTTCCTTCCTTTAAAATTTTAAAAGATTACTTAATTAATTTTCATCTATCAAATTCTCTATGTGTGAGCTAGGTTTCCTTAAGCATTAGAATGATATAGATCGTGGCACTGGAGAACTGGATACCACCTTTCAAAAGGGCAAAGCAAGTATCCTTTTGAGAATGTCCAAGAAAGCCCATGTAAGGAGTCGCTACCCAATCACTCTAAAAAAATGAGACAACTTTGAGACTTAGTGAAAGTCACTCTCTAGTTAGATATTCTGAGTTCAAGAAGTGATTTCTTTTTTACTACTATTTCATTAGGTAATAACGATTACATATTCCACATCACTTTAATTTTAGCATGATATTTATATATACAAACATACGTCCATCCGTGACAATATATAGAGCAAACAATGGAGAATTATTTGTAATTTTTACATGGCTTTCCTAGTAAATACATACAAAAGAGAGAAAAAAGTGTGGAAAAAGTAAATCTAATCCTAAATCTAATAAACACCCTGCAAAATAGAAGTTAGTACAAGTGTATCAATCCACACTATCCATACTATATAGGAAATGACAGGAAATAGCAAGCAAATAGGAAATAACAAGAATGACATCAAACATAGCGATAATGGCAACTGCGGATAGAATCTAATCATGTGTAACACCCTAATATAAGAATATCATCCTAAAGCATCCAATATAGAATGAGATATTTCTAAATACCCTAAAGGTAATATATCAAGCAATACAAAAAAAGAAAAGTAGAATCAACATAAAAAATGTAAAGAATATCCATTGTCATCAAGGACCTAAAAAAATAGATATGATGCAACTCTAGCCAAAATGCAAATTTTAGGATGAAAATATAGTAAAGATTAAAATTTTAATGCAAAAGTACACATTTTATGCAAAACATCAACTTTAAATGCGAGAATGATAAAAAAAATGTGAACTTTATGCTAAAAGTGCAATTTTTTTAGAAATGGATCAAAAATATAAATTTTATAATAAACACAAATAGAGAATGCAATTCTGGATTAAAAAGGTATGAACTTTGCATTCTATACATACATGGATACTAACCCATTTGCAAAAGTCCATCAAAATGCATAGAGTCAACAAAAAAGTGAAAACATGTAAACTTTTGATAGAAAATACCACAAAATGCAAAGTTTATGCCAAAATGTAAAAAATGCAACCTTTATACAAGAAACATGATATAAATGCAATTTTTATGCTAAAAATATAATTTTAATGCTAAAATATGATTTTTATGCTAAGATCATAAAAATATAAATTTTATGTTAAAAATGTACTAAAACTGCAGTTTTTTATAGTAAAAATATAATTTTTATGACAAAAAATATGATTTTCAGATCAAAATGTAAACTTTACAGCAAGCGATGCGAATTCTATGCCAACAATTCAAAAATGCAATTTTTACAGTAAAAATGTCATTTTTCATGTAAGAAATGAAAACTTTAAGATTTCTACACAAGGATAGGAATGCAAGCACAATACAAAGATATAAATCAATTCACAAGCAACAAGTGGCATGCAAGTTAGGCTTAATTTCACCACACAATATCATAATAATTTCACAATTTACTAGCTAGCAATATTTAAAGAAGAAGAGGTAAAATGAGAAAGAATGCAATATAGAAACTTAATTATACAAAATGTAATTTATGGATCCTCAAAATATTTAGGCTAGACTTGTTTTTAAAAAGGGAAGTAAAGTTGCTTTAAATGGGTCTAAATAAGTTTTTCTTACCTTTTATATAAAATGGCATAAGAAATGTAAATGTTTATACCTATTAAAGTATGATTTGACTCAGATAAGGTTTAGTTTGATAGTAAAAAGGGATCTAAAAGAGTCCTAAATAATAAAAAGGAGTTGTTAAAAATGTCCAATTGGGTGCTCTAAGTCTTCAATCTAGTAGAGTTTTAGTATATATGTTAAAGAGCTCCCCAAGAATGTCAAAAATAGGGTTATTAATAGACAAAACAAGGTTTAGGGGTCTGCACAGTGTGGAAATGTGTGTTTACATGCACTAGAAGTGTGTTAGCGCACATTAAGGGCACACTGACATGCGTTAGGGGAGCACTATGCTGACATGTGTCAAGACACACCCACATTAGCGCGTGGGGCTTACAAGACTCACATGCACACTCTGGATGACTTCGGTGCCTTAATTCAAACAATTTTGAAATATTCAGGTCATAATTTTTGGGTTAACATGCTTCGGAAGATGTAAAAAACATGCAATTTTCATCTTTTGCATAAATATGTTTACATCATTGGACTATAATTTGTGACTGCCGAATTTGGAGGTGTGATAATCTCTTTTTATTTAACCTTCTTAATCTCAATGGTTTATCTTTCACCTCTAAATTGTATATAGAATAACTTATCTAGCTTGGGATAATAAGATTTATGCAAAGTTATTAGATATATTGACATTTTTGGAATGGAACTGTCACATCTATACCCAAATAATTTAAGTTATTTTGGGTTAGGACTAAATTATAAGGAAAATAAGTTTGAAGAAAGGACTTAATTGAAAAATATTAAGTTGAGGGACTAAATTGTGATTTGGCGTAAATCGCCATTGATACGGATAAGAAGCAGAAGAAGAAAAAAAAGAGAAAGGGATGTTGCTGTAGCCGCGGGAGGGAGGAGAGAAGAGGAGAAACCGATGTTTCGGTGAGTGGACTTATTTTCTTCAATCTTTTTGCTTCTATATTTTTTTTGGTGAATTTATGATTGATTTGGATTGAAAATTTTGTATTTTTTGAAGATTTAAAAATTCAAATGTTACTGGTGCGATCAGGCTCTGTGCATAAAGGCGATGCCTTAACCTTTTTTAGGCCCTCAGGCGACGCCTTAATGAGTGATAAGGCGACACCTTAGTGAGTAATAAGGTGACGCCTCAGTAGGCGATAAGGCGGCACCTTAGTGGTATACAGTCGATAAAGAGATGCCTCAGTGGCCACAAAGGCAGTTCCTCTGCACTGTGCCGAAGCCTCAGTGGTTTAAAATGCTATTTTGAGCTGTTTCTAATTAGTGTTTAACCCAAATTTATGATATATGTGATTTACGATGTAAATGCAAAGTTTTGAATGATTAGAAACATAAACAGATTTGAAAATATACTGAAATTATGAAATATAAGACTGTGTCTGAGACACAGCAACTCACAAAAAAATGATATCATGTTGAGCATCAATGTATATGATATTAAGAGGTAGTAAGTCCATGTTAGAGACTTGGCAGAGTTAGTAGATAAGTACAGCCATTGCCTGGGGTCGGATACACATCTTACCCTATGGAGGTAACTGGTAAATATGTATAGTCGATGTTTGGGGCCGAATACATATGTTACCATATTGATATAAACTGATAAATGTGTATAGCCGCTGCCAGGGGCCGGATGCACATTTGTAAATATAGAGTTAGTGAGAGTGTATAACCATTGCCTGGGGTCAGGTACACATTCTACCCTATAGAAGTAAAGTAATTATGTTGAAAAATGTATATAACTGTTACCGAGGGCTAGGTACACTTCTTACGTTTTGAACGTAAGATGGTAGTATGCATAGCCGTTGCTAGGAACTGAGTGCATATTTTACTTTATAAATATGAGATCATATCCGAGGTACATAATTATCTGCTGCCTGGGGCCAGATACGTATATTAATTTGGATCTTAGAAATCATTTGAATATCTTTAGTAAATCATAGTGTGTTATGTATTACATGAGAAAATCTTTTTAGAAAAGGAGATTTGATTGAATTGTTTAAAAGGAAACAAAGAAGTTTAACTTCCAGAAAGTTAGTTTTGAATCTTTAAAGGATTATTTTAAATGATTCTTATGAATTGATTATGAACTTATTTAATTTTTATGGTTAAGCTGTAATATTATTTTTGTTCACTCACTGAGTATTTTCTTATGAAACTACTCACCACTCGTTTTTATTAAATTTTATTTTCAGAGTTAAATAATTGTATGGAAGATAGCTAGATATATATATACGATAAGAGAAGTAGGAGCAGTGAAGAATCTCAAGAATATTGTATAGTTAGGATATTATGTAATTATATGCTATCATTTAAAACAGTTGTAAATTAATGATTTGTACTGTGAGAATTATGTATAATGATGATGGAGAAATGATAGAATGTATTATATTTAGGGAAAAGTACGGATAAGTACCCCGTAGTTTGACCCTTTTTTACATAAAGGGCTGTGGTTTGTTTCACGACAAAGGACTACCCTGTGTTTTATGTCGTTAATAACTAAAGGCATTTAGCACTAATACTGTTATTTTTGTTGACATGGCAAGGGAAAAATCGCCATTTCATATTTATATACAATTTCATCTTCACATTTCCATATTCTCCACTGAAAACATCTCCTTTGCCGGCATCTCTTAGTACCCAGATGAACTTCTGGTTGCTTTATCGGCATCTTATTTTATCTTCATTACAAGCTAAATGATGGAAAAAAAGATGATATGAGTACAACCATTGATCATGTTATACATGTTCTTGATATCTACGAGTTCAATCCATCCCAACTACCATATAAGATCTTCTGCGTAACTTTACTACTTTTAGTTAAATGAGCTTATTGTGTTTCTACCATTTTTTATTGGCCGGTTGTAGTTGAATCTGTATTCTTAGCCATACTATCTAAAGTATAATTACTTTTGGCATCTCTGGTAGCAACAAAGGTCTCTATTAGCATGCAAACTTTGAATGGAGATGGAGATGGAAAAAATATTTGCTGCTGAGTTACAGCCCTGTGTGAGGACTGCTGGAGGGGAGCTCTCTTCTGAGGATGCAGAGCTTACTGTCATGTCTTCTGACGCTGATGGAGATGGTCTTCTCAGATTTGAGGATTTCCAAAGACTAATGGAGGCAACCACCTCAGAGGAGGAGAAGAGGGAAGACCTTAGACAAGCTTTTAGGATGTACGAGATAGAGCCCGACTCTAGTTTCATTTCCCATGCCAGTTTAAAGAGAATTCTCTCTCGTCTTGGTGACTTCATATCCCTCGATGACTACAAGAAAATGATTTGCACCTTTGACATTAATGGAGATGGCCTCCTTAGCTTCCACGAGTTTTCTCTCATAATGCACTAACTTAAGCTCACTTCCTTTCTAATTTATCATTTGTATTCCTTTTATTTATTTATTTATTTGTCTATTGTTTGTTATATATATTGTACAGTTTGAAGATTTTGCACTTTAAAATTTTATATTAATCATTTTACCTTGGATTATTTCTCCCTCCCACCCCCAGATGTGGGGTGGATAGTAGTGCTTGTGGCTTCTCTACCAGATGCCAAATCATAGCAAATGAATTATAATAATGCATTTTTCTTTTTGCCCTTTTCTTCCAATGCATCATTTATCTTTGATTTTTCATGGGAGGCTGTCTATTTCCCGATTTTATATTTAACTCGCAAACACCATTCTTTCTATGAAAAGATTTCCCCATTATTTCCCATCATTTATCTATAAAAAGATTTCCCTATTCTTTCCCAGCAAAACAAGGACATGGTGAAGGCAGATACGCTATAAAAAATATATGATTTTGCATTAGGTATTAATCAGACTTCTTGAATTACAGACCCCATTAAAGAGTATTGATGACAATAACCTTTCTTGCTTGGCTCGAAAGTGAACGTAGAAGTAGTGACACGGGTTCTTGAAGATTAGATAAGGCATTGAAAGTAGGTTGCAGATGAGAAGGGAACTTCATTTTGGCATTTGGATTTGGAGGAGGGCAAGCAAATAGAGGGATTTCAAAGTCATGGAAATGGATTTAAAAGAAGAATTATAGATTGCCACCGTGATGATGAAGCTTCACCTGGCAGTTGTGGGTGGCAGCTCTGATGAAGTGGATCGGAATGTTGTAGGAGACAATGAGGCTTAAGAGTTGGAGGAGCTGGTCGAGGTGGCATGTAAACATGAAATGGCAATTTTAGCCCTGCCACGTCAGCAAAAATAACGGTGTTAGTGGTAAATGCCTTTAGTTGTTAATGACATAAAATATAAGGTAGTCTTTTATCATGAAATAAACCACAGCCCTCTATGTGAAAAAGGGTCAAACCATAGGGTAGTTATCTATACTTTTCCCTTATATTTATATAATTTAAGAGATATTTAGTTGATGATTAGATAAAGAAGTAATACTCGGCCACATCGGTACTTAAGTTAGGAAGGCTAAGTGTGCGACCTTCTAATAAGAGTAGTGGTGGTGTCGGGTGTTACAATTTTAGTATTAAAGCCTAGGTTTGAAAGCTTAAGTTTGAAGAATTAGGTTTGAAACTTAGATTTGAAAGCTTATATTTTGAAAGTTTAGATTTGAAAGCTTATATTTTGAAAGTTTAGATTTGAAAGACTAGGTTTGAAAGTTTACATTTGGAAGCCTAGATTTAAAAGTTTAGGTTTGGAAGTTTAGATCGTAAGTACAAAGCATTTGATGAATAATAGTGATGATATAAGTTTTGATGGTAATTGATTGTGTTAATTCTGAATTTCAGAGAGATGGCAAGAACTAGAGGGGGTCATATAGGAGGTCGAGGTCGTGGACGTGGTAGAAGTCGAGGTAGAGGTAGAGGACATGGCATCCAGGATAATAGAGCAGAATTGGTAGAGTTGGCTAATATCTCAACTAGGGGTCAAGCATTTCCATGAGCATAACCTCCGTCATTAGCATCAGTTGGCAATGAGAGGAATCGAATGCATGATGTTCGAATGGATAGTCAACAAGACAGTTCGATGTTGGCCATACTTGCAATATTGTTTGAGAATGTGCCTGAGAGAGCATGAAATAATTACCAACTGCCGCAACCAGTGATGTCTATGAATGTGCCGAATCAGCAAGCACTACTAGTGGTGTATATAGATGCTATTGATTTAGCATGTACAATGGAAATGGTAATGTCAGAGAGAGAAAGGTATAAGAAACTGGGAGACATTATCGAACATGCTAAGAAATATAAAGCATATGACTTTTATGGTACTTCAGACCCTGGTCAAGCTGACAAGTGGGTTAAGACTGGTAAGCAATATATATGGCTTGATGTTTGATAAAGCTGATGATTGGTTGATCTGGGTAAGAAATTTATATGGAAAGGCTTTCACTTAGCCAGTATTTAAAAAGGAGTTCAATAGGTAGTATTTGACTGAGACATTTTAAAAGCAAAAGAGAGCATCTTTTGTAAATATAGTACAAGGTTCGATGACTGTCAAGGAATATACTAACAAGTTTGAAGATCTGTATCGGTATGCAAAAGATATATATCTTACGAAAGGAATAAAAAGTGATAAATTTAGGGATGGATTAAATGTCTCCCCATGTGGAAATCTTAATCTGTATGTTGGCACAACATTTAGAGGTTGGGTTGAGAAAGCCATGGAGTAAAAAAGATTAAATAAAGAGTTAGAAGAAGTTGAGCAACAAAAAGAGACGAACAAGCAATCTTGGAATGAGAATAAGAGATTTAAATTTTCCTCTGATTCAGAAGGAAATATTAAAAGTGGAAGAAATGGTAAACCTCAAGAAGGTCAAGCATCGATAATGCAATCGATGGCACCATAATGAGTGTGAAAAATACTTATTTTAAGCACTCTATTTTATTGCATCTTAGGCTTAGTAGTTGCATTAGTTAGTTAGTTTTTAGTTAATTTAGTTAGTTTTGTTATTTTGTCTTAATTAGTAGGATTTATTTATTTTTAGATAATTTCTTTTGTGTTTTTGTTTTGTAGGATGCATTGGGATGAAGATTGGATCAATCTTTGAGGTTTGGATAGACCAAAGGCTCAAGATAAAGACGTATCTACATTGGGGATAAGTGAGGCCATGATTAAGAGTGTTTTTGGACATGTTACAAAGTGGCACGGCCATGCCAAAATTGAGCACGGCCGTGCCACTCACAAAGATCAGCAATACTGTGTGTCTTGCGCAACCATGCCATTTTCTTGCGCACCCATGCCAGCTTTATGTGATAACCCATGAGATGATAATTTTCAGCTAAAGATTAGATAGATAAGGACTCATCTCTTATCTTTTGATTAGATAGAGTTTGTGAGGGATTAGATTACCTTTCTCACTAGGTCTTTAGGTCTATAAATAGGACTATTTCATGTTCATTTAAGGGTTGTTCTTATTTTTGAGTTATTCCCATTTTTCTTTAGAATACATTCTTATTAGTTTAATTCATAGTAGAGGTGATATTT
>CATIWO010271833.1:0-28350 GCA_949673435.1 Macaranga tanarius | reverse complement strand
GTGATGAATATTACATTTTTGTTTTCTTGTATTCCTATAATTATCAATGCTGAGAGACTCTGGAAGCATTTATATATAGGGTATTCACCATCATACAGTTAATGTAAGCTTGTCTTTTATCCTGCATTGCTACATCTTACTGCCCTTAATTTTGTTGAGACAAGGATCAATAAATAGATACATTTTTTAATTGTTATTATTGGGCGTGCCAAGTGTGTGAGGTACACCAACCGACTTGGATCTCCGACTTATAACCAGAACGATTATACATAAACGAAGGGACCTAAATTTACATGGACTCTTAAACTAGCTGCAATGGAATAACTATGTTTAATGCTGAAAGTACTTGAAAGTAAAATTAGAAAACTTAAATAAAAAAGAATTGAACGCAAGGGAATTTAAACTGACCAAAAAAAAAAAAGCTCCCCTTTTATAATCTTGATAACCGCTTTTTGTCCCACTAATATACGTATCTCACTCCACTTTGACTCTACTTTCTAATTCAAAAACCAACTATTTTTAGATTTATTTCCTTAATCCACCAAAACACATATTCCACTAGAGACTCCATTTTATATCCACTTCCTAGCATTCAAAACCTAACAACTAACTATTTTCTTCCTTCAATAACTAATTAATTAATTCTAATTGGATCTTGGGTTTTGAACTTAAATTTTGGCACAAACATATACGGTATACCCCTTGCATATAAATGGCTTGAAACGCCTATTTATATGCATAAAATGGTTTGCTTCTTGATAAAATTTTTACAAAGATCCTTACCTATAGAGAGATTTATAAAGAATCCTTGTCATGTAGAGAATTAAAAAGAACTATAATTTTCTTTTGTAGGTGTAGACAATGCTCAACATGATTCCCTTCACATGTAGGACATTTTGAAATCTCCTTAGATTCTCTTTGATGATCTCCCACTTCCAAGTTCAAAAGTATTGATTGGAGATCCTCTAAACTTCCTTAGACAGCATTGGTTTATGCAACAACAAACAACATAATTAATAAAGTGGTCAACTGGACTACCTTATTTAGTTAAAACTGGAAAGATATATACATGGAACATGCCTTAGAGCCTATCTACAGGAATAACACTTTGAATAGTCGTAGTTCGATTTTACATAGCATGTCAAAATCTTCATTTTTTCAGCATTCCCACATAGTGGAAAATCTTAGTAAGAATTCCTTCATTTTTTCTGTTAATTCCAAAATTAATATCCTCAGATAGTTCACTTGGTAAAGGAATCCCTGAAATTGTCTCTTACTTTGGGGTGGCTTGGCTTCCAACAACGCTTTAACTTTGTTCTTATTGATCTTTACTCCTCTTTTATGAACAAGAAAACCTCAACAGGCTCTATAACTCCCTTCTCTATCTTAAGTCTCCTCTTTAGGGCTCTCTGTCCTTGAAGTATCCTTTTTTGAGTTCGTGTCAGAGTTCATAAAAACTTTTTGTGTTGGACTCCATGCCACTGGTTTCCAAGAGCCACCCTTGGGGGAACCATAAATTTTAAAGATCTCATTTGAAGCTTTTTCTTTAGATTCGATATAATTCTCTTAGTTCCCCTTTCATTAGTTGAGCTCTCTCCCTTCTCTAAGGATTTTTGCTTTCTGACGCATACATTTTTAATAGTGGCTTTGGTCTTCCTCTCATTTCTTCTTGGATTCTCCTCATGTGATCGGGCTCCATCTCTTTTAATATTCTCTTTACTGATTGGGGATGAGGCTTGAATTCTGGTTGGTTCCCCCTAGCTCCCCTTAGTGCTCTATCTCCTAAGCCTTTTATTAGGTGAAGTGCACCTGCATCATATATGGCTTGGTCGTTTGGAGTTTCCTTGATGAACTCAGCTTTTTTCTCTTTTACAGCTTCCACGTCAATTTAGGTTTAATCCCCAAGGGTGTAAGGTTAGTAGAACTGGTGATTTTCTAGTTGGTTCCCCATAGCTTCCCTTGGTGATCTACCCCCCAAGCCTCTTATTAGGTAGTGCACTCCTACATCATAAACTCTATATTAAGAAACAAGGTTAGTAAAACCACATAATTAATGAGAGAGTATTGACCTGTTGTTAGGGTAGCCATTCTGAATAACCTTTGGTGTTGCAAACACCTTCTCCTTTCTATATGAAGGTGTATATTTTTCTTTCTCCTCTAGATTAATTTGAACTAAGTGGTAAGAATCAACTACCTTTTGTGATGATCTATAGAATTACCCTCCGAGTTCTTCAAACTATTTATTAGCCTTAGAGGGAGCCTCAATATTTGCACTTTTAGAATTTTGCTGAATCACGCTAGTAGTTGGTTAAAGATGATGATCCAACTTCTGAGAGTGTACCTTCTGACTCTCACCTAAAGTTTTTGTTAAAGATTCTAGGAACTTAGACTGTGTTTCATTTTGATACTCTAAAAACTTGGATTGTATATCTTCTTACTCTTAAAAGAACTTTTAATAATCTTTGTGAACATATCTGTACTATCTGCTTTAGTTGTTTTCCTAACAACAGAACCTGTTGAGAGTTTAGCACTTTCTGTCACTTGATCTTGAATCTGTTTTTCAAAATTCTCCACCATATAGGGAATGAAGCCTTCTGGCCTTACTGCTGTAGGTGCCTCTTTTTGGTCCTGGGACCTAGCATTGTCTTTCTCTACATAACTTCTGGTTCTTGGCATTTCAGCAATGTCTCACCGAGCGTGGCAAAAAATAAATGTTAGTCTCTAGCCCTTTATCTGAAGAAATTGAGCGTGACAGGTGTGTAAGGTACACCAACCAACTTAGATCTCTAACTTCTAACCAGAATGATTTTACGTAAACTAAGGGACCTAAGTTTTCTTGGACTCTTAAACTAGCTGCAATAGAATAGTTACGTTTAATGCTGAAAGTGCTTGAAAGAATATTGAAACACTTAAATAAAAAAGGATTGAACATAAGGAAATTCAAATAAAACGCATAATTAAAAAGCTAGGGATTCAAACAACTAGAGAATTGGTTTATAAACAAAGTTAGATTAAACAGGAACATGAACAATTTGAAGGAAAAGCTAAATTAAAAAGAAAAGATTGTTGATTTTTGAAGTAATTTGTAGTTGTCTTGAATTAGTTATGTAGATTGGTTGTAGTTCCCCATGTTGTAAGAAGAGCTCCCCTTTTATTATCTGCTTGATAACCACTTTTAGTCCTACTAATATACGAATCCCACTCCATTTTAACTCTACTTTCTAATTCAAAAACCAACCACTTTTAGAACTGTCTCCTTAATCCACCAAAATACTTATTCTACTAATGAATGTATGTGTGAAAACTAAGAAACCAAATGCCCTATTTATAATTAATTTTTGTAAACAGTTGTGTTTCCATCAAACATAAATAATGGGCAGTTACCACTAATATGGGATTTATCTTAAATATTTGAATTTGACTTAAATACTGAGATTTAAGAATCTCAATAGATATTATTTAATATTACACATCTAAATAATAGAGATATTTTCCCATATAAATACTTATTAATAATAAATATTTACATTCTCCCACTTGGTCCATATATTTAAATATTCATCATCTACAAATCCAACTAGAATAAGACATAATATATATGAACCATATTGATAGGTTCTCAAAATTTTGAGTATTATCTTATATGTATCACAATGCATTTTATTTCTCATCCTATTTGTGGTAATGTCACTTAAATGAATAAACCTCATGTTTATTCTTAGTCTTAATTGTGACACCCCTCCCCACCAGCACCCACATCGGACAGGCACACAACCCAGACTATCCAGCATGGAGTAACAGTGTAGAAAGGTACCACTTCTAAGAAAGTACCAAACAAGACTATGCCTTAAACCTATCTATTGAGGTTATTAGTTTATCTGATAACTTTACTTGTTTCACAATAACAATACCAAAACAAACATTACACCCACCATTAAAATATATAGCATAGATGGCAAGAGGGGAGACTAAGGGAAAGGGGCTATCAAGATATACAAACATGATACACCAAAAGAACAAAAAGCCCTATCAACACTAGAGGGTGGTAGCCTAACTACCTTAGGATGAGCTACCCTTATATACACTCAAAAATGGCAGCAACAATCCTAACTTTCAACCCTCAACCGATAAAAAAAAGGATGAAGTCAGTAGCATCAGGTAATGACTAAGTCCAAGTTAGAAAGACTCGGACTCCTGTCTGTCAGTCAGGCATCCATCTAAAAAGTCATTCCTCACCGTGTGAGTCTGATACTCGACTGCTATAGGGTCTACCAAAATCCAGAAAGATAACTCAGCATCGGAGCCATGTCGTATATAATATAGGATCTGTGTGTCGTCACTATAGACGTACAGGGTCTGAGCTACTCATAGGATCGCCATATGCATTCTATACAATATGTACAAGCAGCTAGGCTGGAAAAAAAATAATTTTGCAAAAGGGAGTGATGAGTATTTTCATGTGAAAACACCCAATAAGCAGACCAAATAAACACTCCTAGTAATTCTTTAAATAAACAAGCATTTCAAATAATAATAAAAATACTTTTAAACCATAGATATTCCAAATATGTATATCAAATCATAATTGAATCATTTTAACAATCTATAATCAGATCACAAATGATTCATTTGAAAAGTATATAATCAGGTTGCTGTCAATGTGGTGGGTACCAATCAACACATTGAAAGTTTGAGCCAGGTATGCATACTATTATCAAACCACTTAAAGTAGCACCAAAGGCTTTCATAATCACATATCATTGTATCTCGGATACAGAAAATAACATGAGTCGCTATATCCTGGATATAGGAACGGCAACGGGGCGGATCGAGGGCGGATTATGGTATCCCCGCCCCCGCACCGTGATTTGTATATTTTCTTTGATCTCGCCCCATAACCCGTCGAGGTATGAAAATCATCTCCCATCCCCGCCCCATTGAAAAACTAACATACCCCGCCCCGCCCCGCCCCGTTAAATTAAATCATTATTAATTTTTTTTGGTTTGATTTGTATTCTATTATAATTCAGTAAATAACACAAATAATCTATATAAATTTCAACAAACATAAATATAATTCAAGACATCATAAAACTAAATATATATATATATATATATATATATATATATATATATATATATACTATTAACAAGTTCATAACAAAATACAATTAATATATAATACACTATATTTTTACAACTATTTATGGTCCAAAATATACAATTCATAATCCTATAATTTAACTATTTTTGCAACTAAAAATATATATATAATGTATAAATATAGTTTAACTATAAATAATTAATATAAAATATCAGTGTGTACATATATATATAATGTATAAATATAATTTTACTACAAATATGTAATATAAAATTAGTATATATATATATATATATATATATATATATATATATATATATATCGGGTCGGGTTCAGGGCGAAGAACGGGGTGGATATATTAAATACCGACCCCGCCCCGTCCCCGATAATTTTAATTTTGGGTTATCCTGAAACCCGATCCAAAATCCGGTCAAATATTGAAAAATCCGCCCCGTTCGGGTTGGGTCGGGTCGGTACCCCGTGGGTTCGGGCTTTTTTACCATCCCTACCCGGATATAGTCTTATATCTCATTCAACCCTACCGTAACCCGACACGGTCTTACTGCAACCCTTTAATACATAATTTCTTATAAACACCTCACAAATGAAATATATTTCCAGTTAAACAGAATTTCTCAAATAAATTTTAATCTCAGCCATACATGGTACTTTAGAGTTATTCTTAATAAACATAATGATTTCAAATTCAATTTAGTACAAGCTTTCCCACCAAAAATCATAGAGGCACCACCCTTAGCCATTTGAAATGAAGAGGCACCGCCTTAATTAAGCAAAGAGGCACCGCCTTAATTAAGCAAAGAGGCACCACCCATAAACACATAGAGGCACCGACTCTGAGGTTTAAATCAGCAGAGGTGCCACCTCTAGCACAGAGGTGTCGCCTCTCTTCCCAATTCTAACGTTTAAATTTTTAAAATTTCAATAGTAAACCGATCAAAAATTAAATTCATTCAATCATCTAAAACATCACTCAAAACAATGATTCAGCAGAAGAAAAATATATAGTTTTGAAGAAGGAAGTCCACTGACCACAATCGTTGGTTCCTTCTCCTCCCTCTTGACTCCTACATCACTCACAGAGAAACGAAGAAATTCTTTTTTTTTCTTTTCTCTGAAATTCTTTGGTACCAAAATGGTGCTAAAGCCATTTCCTTGGCTTTGTTGGCCTTGGGAGGGTGAGTCACCACCTTCCTTCTCCCAGGGCCAACACGCTGCACCATCATCATTTCATTTTTTTTAAAGAAAGGCAGTTTATACCCTTTTGTGATTTAGTCCTCAAACTTAATTATTTTCAATTAAGTCCTTTAATCAAGCTTATTTTTTATACAATTTAGTCCTATTCAAATATAATATTAATTATTCAGGCATAAACCCAACAATTCTTCCCCACTTAGAAAATTTCATCTCCGAAATTTGAGAACGCTATATAATTAACTCACTTGGGGTATGAACAGTTGCGGGTACCGATATCTCATATCTTCCTCACGTTTCCACGTAGCCTCTTCACGAGAGTGATTTCTCTATAGTACTTTGACTAGTAGAACAACCTTATTGCGTAGTACTTTTTAATCCTTGGTGATGATCGATATCGATTCTTCCTCATAGCTCAAAATTTCTTTCAACTCCATGGGTTGTTCTCATAGTACTTGCAAAGGGTCACTTCTGTATCTCCTCAATATCGATACGTGGAAAACGTTATTGATTCTAAATAAATTTGGGGTAAAGGTAGTTGATAAGCTACTGGACCGATACGCTCATTTATCTTGTATGGTTCGATAAATCTCGAGCTTAGCTTGCTAAATCTCAGTACGCTCTTCCATAGAGATATCTTTAAAAATAATTTATCTCCTATATTATATTCAATATCGACTCGTTTCAAGTTAGCGTAACTTCTCTACCTATCCTGAGCTAATTTCAAATTCGCTTGGGCTATACGAAGATTTTTTATAGTTAGTTGTACTAGCTCCGGACCTAATAACTTTCTTTCTCCAGCTTCCTTCTAGCAATTGGGGGTCCTACACTTTCTCCCATATAGTGCGTCGAACGGAGCCATATCAATCCTACTCTAGTAGATGTTGTTGTAAGTAAATTCCATTAATGGCACTTGCTTATCCCAATTACCTCCAAATTCCAAGGCATTCACCCTAAGCATGTCTTTTAAAATTTGGATGGTACATTTAGATTGATTGTCCATTTAAGGATGGAAGGTTATACTAAACTTCAGTTTAGTACCCAGCACTTCTTGCAGACTCGGCCAAAATTATGAACTGAATCTTGGATTTTGATCTGACACGATCGACACTGGAGCTCCATGCAATCTCACGATCTCCTTCACATAAATTTCTGCTAATTTGTTCAAATTGTAGTTGGTCCTGACCGGCAAGAAGTGTGCCGATTTCGTTAATCTATCAATAATCACCCATATAGGATCATGTCCTTATTAGGTTCTTAGCAAACCTACCATAAAATCCATCGTGAGGTGTTCCCACTTCCATTTAAGAATCGGAAAGGATTGTAGTAGTCCTGCAGGATGTTTGTGTTCAACTTTTACTTGCTAATACGTTAAACACTTGGATATAAATTTCGCTACATCCCTTTTTATCCATTTTCATCAATAATTTTCTTTCAATATCCTATATATATTCATACTTCCTAGATGCATAGCATACGCTGAATAATGCACTTCTTCCATTATTTCTCATCCGAGTTCTTCTACATTCGGTATGTACAGTTTGTTTTCAAACTTCAAAATTCCTTCTTTAGAATAATTTAATTCCTTCATTTTTTTTCACTTTTCATATCTTCACGCAGTTTCTTCATTTCCTCATCCACTTGTTGAGCTGCTGCTATCTTTTTCAATAACATAAGCTTTACCTTCAAGGTAGATAAAACTCCACTAGAAGCGTTCATCGCAAGTTTAACGTTTAACTTTCATAGTTCAATCAACAATAGCATCATTATTGTACGGATATGATATAAACTTCCACCTAATTTTTAACTCAGTGCATCTGAAACCACATTAGCTTTTCCTATGTGGTATTTAAATATGCAGTCATAATCTTTTAATAGCTCTACCCAATGTCTTTATCTCAAGTTTAACTCTTTCTAGGTTAGGACATACTTCAGGCTCTTATGGTTCGTGAATATTTGATAAATAACTCCGTATAAATAATGTCTCCACATCTTTAATGCGAACACCATTGCCACTAATTCTAGATCATGTATGGGATAGTTCTGCTCATGTAGTCTTAGTTGCCTTAACGTATATACAACTACTTTTTTATTCTGCATTAATACACAACTGAGCCCTTGCTTTGAGGCATCACTATACACCACATAGTGACCTCCTTCGACTGGTAGCATTAATATCAGTGCCATAACCAATTTCTCCTTTAAGATTTTAAAACTCCTTTGACATTTCAAACTCCACATAAACTTCACATTCTTTCTTAGTAATTTTGTCAACGGTGACACTATGATTAAGAAATCTTGTACGAATTGTCGATAGTAGCCCGCTAAACCTAGGATGCTTCATACTTTCATTACGTTTCTTGGTGGTTCCTAATTGACAATTGTAGTGATCTTGCTAGGGTCCACGTACACTCCTTTAGTCAATATTATATGTCCAAGAAATGCAACCTTGTCCAACCAGAATTTGTATTTGCTAAACTTTGCGTATAGCTGTTTGGCTCTCAAAATCTCTAATATCATCTTTAGGTGTTCTTCGTGTTCCTCTTTTGACTCTGAGTACACCAGAATGTTGTCAATGAACATGATCATGAGTTTATCCAATATGGTTTGAACACATGGTTTATTAAATCCATAAATACAACTGGTATATTCGTAAGTCCAAACTGCATCACTAAAAACTCGTAATGTCTATATCTCGTTCTAAAAGCAATTTTTGATACATCAGATTCCTTTATCCTCAACTAGTGATAACCAGAGTGTAAATTATAACACCTACCCTTTAGCACACGTGTGTATGATATAAGTATTTTATTTTATATATAAGAGATGGTAGACTTCATCTAAGTTTAAGATTGGGAAGAACTAGATTATAAGATAAGTTTAGAGTGAATTATTATAATAGAAAGTTGTGGGCTATTGTGCTATATGGCCATTTCATTAAGGGGCTAAGTAGATATTTTGATGATATTTTGTTATATTATTAAGTATTATTATATTTGTTATTTGGTAGTTAGGTAATCATTATAGAAGACTTTGGGAAGGCATTTATAGGCTTGTGATTAGTTAGAGCTAAATGTGTATATGTATGTGTATATGTGTAAATATTATGGGAAGAAGAAAAGAGTGAGTTCTTGAGTGATATTTGGAGAGTTTTGATCTTGTTCTAGCTAGCATTTTGGAAGTATTAGAAGGTCTTTTATATATTAGAGCATAATTGGTAAGCTTTTCTTGTATTATTTATTGGTTTGAGTTGAGTTTTCTTGGTTGCAATTTCATGTCCTGTTACCCTGTTTTTCAGTTTCATTATTTGTGCCATATTTTAAGCTATAAAGTTCTGATTTGAGCATGGTTGGACTCCCTAAAATATTTATAGGATTCTCTGCATTTTTATATTATGAGTTTGGACTGATTTTGTTGTTAAGAGGGGCAATTAGGGCCGAACATTTTATTACTTATTTGATACTCTGTTTTGCCCGATTAGATTCTAAAATCTATAATTAATTTTATACTTGTCTGAATTGAGTGATTCTAATTGGAATTGGAAGTAGACTCATAACCCTAGCTCCAATAGAAATTTGGGGTTTATTGGACTCATATGTGCATTTTTAGGTCATATTAAATTTGGAGCATTTAGTTGCACTTTGTAAGTTTATGGTGAATTTGCTATGCTTGATTGCTCAATTTTGTATACAATTATATGTAGGAGGTGATAAAGATAAAGGAGACCATAAATAATAAGGGGAGCTTTTATTTGAGAAGGAGTTGAAACTTGTTGGTAAGTAATTGTTAACAGAATGCTTACATATATTGACTTTCAAGTAACTATAGTTGTTTAACTATGTTGATTTGTGTATGCCATTTAAGTGGCATATATATATATATATATATATATATATATATATATTGTTGTGAGAAAGAATGATGTATATATATATGTGTGTGTATATTAATTATGAGAATATTGAAAGGTTGTTTGAGTATGTGTGGTGGTGATTTGTGAATGATGCACACATGTTTAATTGTGCAATCCACTTGATGTGGTATGAATTATGTTTTCACTATATTATTGGAAATGATGAGACATGAAATGAATATTGAATTATGATGGTGAAATACATAAGCATATTGATTGTTAGGTATGGATTGACATATGCATATTATGAAGAATGTAAGGTATACGTGTGATAATGGAGACTGAGCTGGGCAGAGAGCCTCCACTGAATATGAAACTGAGACTGAGCTAGGCAGAGAGTCTCAGATGTGGCCATTTGTGTGAGATATATATATACGTATGAGATCTGAGACTGAGCAAGGTAGAGAGTCTCAGGAATGGCCACTTGTATATGAAAAATATGAAAGAGAAAAAGTGAGCTTTGTGTGAAACGTGTGACGTATGTTGAGAACTCCAATCGGATACTAACTTGCATCAATATACATTATTGCATTATATTTACGCATATGTTAAGTGTGAGGATTATGTTTGTGTATTGCTTGGAATAGTGTAAATTGATATATTATGATACCAACAATTGATGTTGGTATTTGGATATCTTGTTGTGATGTTTGAAATGTTTTACAGGTTGTTAGACACAGCCATATGGTGTTTAAACATGGTCGTGCATAAGTATGCTATTTAAATCAGGACTTCAGACACGTCTGTGTGCCTTTTTGGCACAGCCGTATTCATCTTTGAGGAAAAATATGCCGAATCAGGCACGGTCGTGTGCCATTTTAGCATGGTCGTGCGGATTCAGGGGACACGGCCGTGTGTCTTTATGATATAGCCATGTGTGTTCAGAGGGAAATATGCAAGCCTCAAGCATGGACGTGCATGATTTTGGCGTGGCCGTGCACAGCTTTTATGTTGAATTCTTGTAGTTTGATGTGTTATAATGTATTATATATATTTTTCTCAATTAGTTCTTGAGGAGAATTATATGTATGATTATATTATCAATTGTTTATTGAGTCACAAGCTCATTTTTTTGTAATTGTATTTTTTAGGCTCAGATTAGTTAGACTAGCTTATGGTGCGTATTTAATAGAGCTTGAGGGTGGGTTGTCTTCCTTGGAAGCTCAGGTAGGTCAAAGCAAGCTTGGTGTCGATATCTTCATCCTCGTGAGCATTCACTATTTTGGCATTAAAGATAATTTTGTAATTGAGTTCATGTATATATTTTCAACCTTATGTAATATATATATATATTAAGTATTTTCAATGTATTGAATAAGAACTTATGTATATATATGAATATCTTTTGAGAAAATTCTTATCATGCCATATGTTGTTTATTGATTTGGTATATGTATATGTAGTACTTGAGAGTGCTACACAAATCGATCTACGAGAACACCTTTGCTCCTTGTGGTTGATCAAATAAGTCCTTTATCCTTGGCAAATGATATTTATTATGAGTTTTAACCTTATTTAGCTGTCTATAATCTATACATAGCCAAAAAGTTTAATCTTTCTTCTTTACGAATAATGCAGGTACGCCCCAAGGTAAAAAGCTTAGTCGGATAAATCCCTTATCCAGTAGTTCCTACAATTACATCTTTAGTTCCTTCAACTCTACCGAAGCCATTCTATACGGCGTTTGTAATATAGGTGCTATTCCAGGTATGAATTTGATTTCAAACTCAATCTCTCTTCCTGGTGGTAGTTCCGGTAAATCTTCAGGAAATACATCATCGAATTTGTTCACCACCGGTAATTCATTCAACTTCACACCTTCCTTCCTTTCTTTCTTTTACTATAGAAGTTAGATAAGCTTCATACCCCTTTCTAAAATATTTTTCAACTTTCATCATCGAAATAATCTTGATAGGAGTCTTTCTATCTTCTCCAACAAATATTTTCTTACTTCTATCTTCCCCTTCCAATTCTACTTGCTTAGCAAAATAATTCACATTAGCTCAATAATGGCTCAATCCATCCATTCTGAGTATAGCATCAAACTTATCAAGATATAGAGGTATAAAATCCCATTTTAATTTACCCCTATCAATTTTCACCAAAACATTTCTATACACATTCCTACACACTACGCTTATACCCATAGGCATGCTCACTATCACAGGTTCATTCAAATAATCCATCTTAAGTCTACCATGCATCACAAAAGTTGATGATATGAACAAAAATGTAGCACCATGGTCAATGAGTATGCGTGCTAACTTACCGTTGATATGACCCTTGCCTGATATCACATCTGGAGACTTCTCTGCCTTTTTTTCTGTAACAGCATAAACCTTTGCCTGCTGCACACCACTAGCTACAGCACTCGGCTCTCCTGGTTGATTTCGATGAAATTTTATTGCTTCCATCCCTTCTCTGATAGTGTTCATAGGTCTTTTTACCCTAGTTGACCTTCCACTTTGCTCAATATGTGGAGCATACGATGCTTGTACTGAAGGTTCTCCTAGTGGTGCTTACGTACAGTTGCTGGCATAATATCCAATCTCATTACACCAGAAACATCTAACCTCTAACTGACCGCACCTTCCTGAATGATTCTTCCTACATACATTGCACCAAGGCAATGCATCTCTTCCTTGTGTGCCATTCCCAGTACCTATTTATCCTGACGGTCTCACCGGTTGTCTAACTGACCCCTGACTTCTCTGAGGTCAATTTCCACCTCCTATTCTTGCATTACTTTTGGAATATATAGAGAATCTTGATTGTCGTTCCTCATTCCTTCTCCAGGATTGTCATGATGACTAGGGCTGCTGATTTCGTCGCGTCTGAGCAGAAACTTCAAATTCTTTATCTAACTTTTCTTGCTCCATTGCTTTCTCAACCTAGCCTCGAAATGTACTTTTAGCATACAGATTCAATTTCCCCCTCTAGGATATATACAAACCTTCTCGAAACTTCTCACTTTTCCTTTCTTCGGTAGGGTAGATATCCTTAGCGTATTTATATAAATCTTCAAACTTATCCATATACTCTCTTACCATCATTGATCCTTACATAAGATTAATGAACACAGCCAACTTTTCTTTTCGATAATTCTCTGTCAGGTATTCTCAACAGAATTTTTCCTGAAACACCTGCCAATTCAGAGCTTCTCCGTAGAGATTTCGAATCCGAGTTAGCCAATCATCGGCTTTATCAAATATCAAACCATAAATATTGCTCATTTTTTCTTCATTGCTCATTTGCAAGGTTGTAAAAGCCTTCTTTACAGTCTTGATCCATTTATTAGCTTGTCTTGGATCTAATGTGCTATAGAATTTATACGCTCCACACTTCTTCGTGTATTCAATCACGTCTCTAGGCCTTTTATACTTTTTCTTGTCTCTTTCTACCATTGCCTGGCCATAGTTCATGCCAATTTTATAGCATCCATATACATCATTGGTGGCACTGGGTTAGCTTCATTTTCACGCATTGGTTGTGGTGGCTATCCATTTTGTGCTCGCCTTGGTATGTTAAAATTCAGTACCATTGCTCTCGATATTGAACTACCCTGCCCACTCTCTGTACCATTTGCACATCCATTACTCATTTCGTTGCCAACAGAGGTTTCTGATGGGGATCTATTCCGTGGTATATTTCCACTTCTATTCATAATTTCTACCCTTTTCACTATATCCATTCTACCTGCCTGGGCACCTCGGCCCCTCGGTTTACCTCTAGGCCTACCTTGAGCACCTAAACCACCTCCTCTAGTTCTTGCTATCACTTAATCTCCTATAATTCAATACCAATTTATTCAGTACTCATCAATCATCATATACCACATCATCAATCATCACTATTCATTCAACACATAAATTTCTTCCAAATCTCAAATTTTTATGGCCGAAGCTTCAAAAGTTATTAATAATACCATTTCCACTATTTAAATTTTCAAAATCAGCATTATTCCTATTCTTATATTCTAAACTTTCAAAACCTAGGCTCTGATACTAAGTATTATAATACCCCTCCCCACCGACACCCATGTCGGACAGGCACAGAACCCAGACTGTCCAGTACAGTGTAACAGCGTGGAAAGATAGCAATTCTAAAAAAGTACCAAACAAGACTATGCCTTAAACCTATCTATTGAGGTTATTTATTTATCTAATAACTTTGCTTATTTCATAATAATAATACCAAAACAAATATTACATCTACCATTAAAATATATAGCATAGATGGCAAGAGGTATAACTCATCAGAAGGAATAAAATAATGTTATATATATATATATATATATATATATATATCAATAAATAATACACATAACTAATGTTCAGTAGTAAGGGGAGACTAAGGGAAAAGGGCTATCAAGATATACAAACATGATATACTAAAAGAACAAAAAGCTCTATCAACCCTAGAGGGTGGTAGCCTAACTATCCTAGGATGAGTTGCCCTCATATACACTCAAAAATGGCAGTAACAATCCTAACTCTCAACCCTCAACCGGCAAAAAGAGGATGAAGTTAGTAACATCAGGTAACATCTAAGTCCAAGTCAGAGAGACTCAGACTCATGTTTATGTCTCGTAAGCGACAAAGATGACATTGAGGCATCTATCTAAAAATTCATTCCTCACCGTGTGAGTCCGATACTCAACTGCTATGGGGTCTACCGAAATCTGAAAAGATAACTCAATATTGGAGTCATATCATATATAATATACAATCTGTGTCTCACCACCGTGGACATCTCGGGTCTAAGCTAGTCATAGGATCGCCATATGTACTCTAGGTTGAAAAGAAAATAATTTTACAAAAGGGAGTTGTGAGTATTTTCATGTGAAAACACCCAGTGAGCAAACCAAATAAATACTCCTGGTAATTCTTTAAATAAACAAGCATTTCAAATAATAATAAAAATACTTTTAAACTATAGACGTTCCAAATATGTATATCAAATCACAATTGAATCATTTTAACAATATATAATCAGATCTCAAATGATTCATTTAAAAAGTATATAATCAGGTTGTTATTAATATGGTGGGTACCAATCAGCACATTGAAGGTTCAAGCCAGGTATACTTACCATTATCACAAACTACTCAAAGTAGCCCCAAAGGCTTTCATAATCACATATCACTGTATTCTGAATACAGGAAATAACATGAATTGCTGTATTCCGGACATAGTCTTACATCTCATTGAACCATGTCGTACTCCGGGCACGGTTTTACTGTAACTCTTTAATACACAATTTCTCATAAACACCTGACAAATGAAATATAGTTCCAGTTAAACAGAATTTCTCAAATAAATCTTAATCTCAGCCATATAGGGTACTTTAGAGTTATTCTCAATAAACAGAATGATTTCAAATTCAGTTCAGTACAAGCTTTCCCACTAAAAATCATAGAGGTGCCGCCCTAGCCTCTCCAAAGGCACTGCCCTTAGCCATTTGAAATGAAGAGGCACCGTCTTAATTAAGCAATAAGGCACCACCCATAAATACACAAAGGTGCCTAGCACCTCTGAGGTTTAAATCAGCAGAGGCGCCGCCTCTAGCATAGAGACATCGCCTCCTTTCCCAATTTCAACGTTCAAATTTCAATAGTAAACCAATCAAAAACCAAATTCATTCAATCATCTAAAACATCACTCAAAACAATAATTCAACAAAAGAAAAATATAGAGTTTTAAAGAAAGAAGTCCACTCACCATAGTCGTTGGTTCCTTCTCCTCCCTCCTGACTCCTGCATCACTCATAGAGAAATGAAGAAATTCTTTTTTTTTTTCTTTTCTTTAAAATGCTTTAGTACCAAAATGGTACTAAAGCCATTTCCTTGGCTTTGTTGGCCTTGGGAGGTGAGTCACTACCTTCCTTCTCCCAGGGCCAACATGCTGCACCATCATCATTTAATTTTTTTTGAAAGAAAGGGCAATTTATATCCTTTTACGATTTAGTCCTCAAACTTAATTATTTTCAATTGAGTTCTTCAATCAAACTTATTTTTTATATAATTTAGTCCTATCCAAATATAATATTAAATATTCGGGTACGGACCTGATATTAATAAATATAAACTTTCTCAAAATCATTAATATGCATGACAAAATGAGAAAACAACATAAATGAGAGTTCCATTAACAATAATATTTACATATGTGAATTACATAATGGATCCTAATCCCATTTTAGACACATGATCCTTGAATTTAAATGGTGGCATACTTTTTGTTAAAGGATCAGTTATCATTAACTCAGTACTAATGTGTTCTATGCCAACTTTATTATCCTTAACACGTTTTCTAATGGCTAAGTACTTAATGTCGATGTGTTTGCTTCGACTACTACTTTGGTTATTTTTAGCCAGAAATATAGCAACTGAATTATCACAGAATATCCTCAATGGCCTAGATATAGTATCCATAAGTCTAAGCCCTGAAATGAAACTCTTCAAACATACACCATACGATGTTGCCTCAAAGCAAGAGACCAACTCTGCCTCCATTATGGAAGCAGCAATCAAGCCTTGCTTGAAACTTCTCCTAGACACAGCTCCACCAGCCAGTATAAAGATGTAACCTGATGTTGATTTACGTGAATCAACAAATCTAGCAAAGTCTGCATCTGAATATCCAACCACTTCCAGCCTGTCGGTATATTTAAACATAAGCATATAGTCCTTGGTCCTTTGAAGGTACCGCATAACCTTCTTTACAGTTCTCCAGTGGTCCGAACCTGGATTACTTTGATATATGTCCAATATTCTAACAGCAAATGCAATGTTCGACCTTATACAAACCTGAGCGTACATCAAGCTTCTAATAGCAGAAGCATAAAGAATATTGTGCATCTGTTCCTTTTTCAAATCGTTCTTTGGGCATTAATTCATATGAAACTTGTTGCCCTTCATAATGGGAGCAACACTTAGTGAACAATCTTTCATCCTAAATCTCTCTAAGACCTTATTGATATAGGTATTTTGAGATAGGCCCAAAATGTAATGATCCCTATCTCAATCTATCTTGATGCCAATGATATAAGATGCATCACCCATATCCTTCATCTCAAAATGTCTAGAGAGAAAATATTTTACCTCATATAGCAAGCCCTTGTCATTGCTTACAAGTAAAATATCATCCATATACAAGACTAGGAAATAAGTTTCACTCCTACTAACCTTCTGGTATATACATTGATCTATGAAGTTCTCTTCGAATCTAAATGAAAAAATAACTTCATGGAATTTCAAATACCACTATCGAGAGGCTTGTTTCAATCCATATATGGATTTCTTAAGCTTGCAAACTAAATGCTTACCATTACTAGAGGAGAAACCTTCTGGTTGTTTCATGTAAACCTCTTTCTCTAGGTCATCATTAAAAAGTGTCATTTTCATATCCATTTGTTACAATTCCAAATTAAAGTGTGCAACCAATACCAAAATTATACGAAGAGAATCTTTCTTAGACACAGGTGAAAACGTATATGTGTAATCAATTCCTCTCTTTTGAGTGAATCCTTTAGCAATGAGTCTTGCTTTGTATCTCCCAATGTTGCCTAATGAATCTTTTTTAGTTTTATAGACCCATTTACATTGTATAGGCCTTTTTTCATTAGGCAACTTAACAAGGTCCTAAACATCATTGTTCTTCATGGAATTCATCTCATCCTTCATGGCATTGTACCATAACTCTGATTGCTCGCAACTCATAACCTGTATAAAGGTCTCAGGGTCATTTTCAGCTCCTATATTGTAGTTAGACTCTTGTAGTTTTACCATATAATCACTAGGAATGGTTGATTCTTGACTCTCGTAGACCTCTTTAATGTTGTATTCAAAGGATTTTATTCAATATCCTCATGAGCAACTTGGTCTACTAAGTCATCAGTCATTTGTGGAATTTTTATATTGTCATTTTCAGCTTATTGGATGGCAACAACTGGTGTCACAATGTCCGATTGATCTTGAGGAATATTATGAATGATAATGACTTGATTTTTTGAAGTAGATGGTTGAGTGTTATTATGATCCTTCTCTATACTAATGTTTTTTTACAGATCCCTCCCATTAATCAAGTCATTCTCAAGAAATTTAGCATTTCTTGATTCCACAAATCTAGTATGATATGATGGACAATAAAATCTGCATGCTTTTGATCTTTGGGCATATTCAACGAAATACCCACTTATGGTCCTTAGATCCAATTTCTTTTCTTGTGGATTATAAACTCTTATTTCATATGGGCATCCCCAACCACGTACATTTTGCAAACTCGGTTTCCAACCTTTAAACAACTCAAATGGCATCTGGTTATGTTGAATACAAAGAGAATCTTTCTTAGACACAGGTGAAAATGTATCTGTGTAATCAATTCCTCTCTTTTGAGTGAATCCTTTAACAACGAGTCTAGCCTTGTATCTCTCAATGTTGCCTAATGAATCTTTTTTAGTTTTATAAAATCCAATATATGAATGTATATGCATGCCAACATAACCAGTATAATCATCAAGTTTTAATGCAATTTTCGTGTAAAAACTTAAAGATTATATAGCAAGACAGAGGTTAAATATGGCTCTGATATCAAATGTTAGAATTAAAATACATAGGCATATGGTATTACATGGTTTTTGATTATGCCCATCACTATGGGCATAAACAGGCCCGTGTCCATCATTATGGGCGCGTGCCCATGGATGAAGGCATCTTCAACTATGTCCGAAGTCAACATTGGACCTTTATATTTTTTTTTCTAATAGAAACTTTTTCTTTTGAAATTAGATCATATTGGACCTTTTTTTTAAAAAAAAAAAATTGTACAATTACGTCCTATAAATTAAACAAAATTTTAATTTTAATGATTAATTAACAAAAAATTATTTAAACTAATAAATAAAATTGTCAAATTTTTTAAAAATATATATATCACTTAATTATAAAGTTTTTAAAATTTTTAAGCCAATATATTAATTTTTTTAATTTCTAAATTTTATATAAAATTTTAGTTAAATTTTTTTATAAACTTAAAAATTTTAAAATTTTTAAAACTTTACAATTAAGTGATATGCATTTCAAAAAAAAAAATCATCAATTTTAATTATTAATTTAAATAATTTTTAATAGTCAACCATTAAATTAAATTAATGAATAAAATTTTGTTATTCAATGGTTATAATTAAATTTATAAATAAAATTAATGAATTGTTTTTATATATATGTCACTTGATTTTAAAATTTTTAAGTATATAAAATTTTTAAAAATTCTAAGAGCTAAAAAAACCAAAAGAATTTTAAAATTTTTTAAACATTTATTAAATAAGCTTAAAAATTTTTAAAACTTTATAATTAAGTGATATATTTTTTAAAAAAAAATATCAATTTTATTATTAATTTAAATATTTTTTGTTAGTTAATCATTTAAATTAAAATTTTTTAATTTATAGGATTCAATTATAAAATTTTTTTAAGAAAATGTTCAATATAATTTATTTTTAAAAGAAAAATATACAAAAAAAATAAAATTAAAATTCAATATTAACTTAGAGACATAGATGAGGGTCTGAAGAACTAACCCCTATTCCCCCTAGGGGTGTGCATGGGTTTCAAACTGACCGAATCATAAACCGAATTGATCCTATTCGGTTCAGTTTGGTTTGTTTTTTTAAAGTTTTAAAATTTTTAGAACCGAATTAAAATTTAGTTCGGTTTGGTTTTGTATATAAAAATTTCGATTAACCGAACTAACCGAATTTTTATTTTTATATTTTTAAATATTTTTTAAAAAATATATACTAATTTAATATAAAAATACAAAAATAATTCATATTTTTAAAATTTTCAGTTCGGTTCAGTTTTTCACATATAATTTTTTATTCGATTCGATTTTGAACCTAATTCAGTTCGATTCGATTTTTAATTAATTCGGTTCGATTAATTCAGTTCAGTCAAAAAACACCCAAAATCCGACCGAATGCACACCCCTAATTAGGGGTGAGCAAAAAAAAAACCGAAAACCGACTAACCGAACCGACTGATTCGGTTCGATTTTTGAAAATAAATAACCAACTGGTTCGGTTCAATTTCGGTTTTTAAGTTGAAAAACCAAAAATAACCGAACCGACCAAACCACATAGATATTTATTATAAAAATATTAAATAAAATATATTAATTAGAAAAAATTATATATAAATATTAAAATTATAAATAAAAAATATTTTTTAGTTATATAATTAAAGAATAAGCTTAAAAAATTAAAAAATAAAAAATAAAAATTTTATTTAAAAAATAAAATCGGTTAACCGACCAAATCGAACCGAATTGATTTGATTCAGTTCAGTTTTCTTCTAATTCGATTCAGTTTCGGTCAAAATTATTCCAGAGTCGATTTTAATCGGTTTTAGTGGTTCTTTAACCAAACCGACCGATGCTCACCCCTACCCCTAATTCCCCCCACCCCCCTCTCTCTCTCTCTCTTAAAAAAAAAAAAAAAAAAGGTCACGCTAATCCTTGACTTCTGAGAACGGTTAGCCAGCGTTTCAAGAAAGTTGCGCTAAATTTAAAAAAGCGCCCCAACGGTTTTTGGCGGGCGTGGCGTTGCGTTGCGTTGTGTTGATGTATTTGCAACGAATTAAAAGCTGTAGGTGCTGTTTCTATCCTTTGCTTCTACAACTCGCTATTTTCCCTTGTACAGTTTCTTTTTGTATCCATATTTGTATTTAAAGGTAGATATAGCTTTCAATATATAGTCTAATATGTGCATTGAATTTTCTTATTGTGTGAAGGTGTGATGTCTCGAAGAAAACGTCAATTGCTCTCTACTGCTAGAAAGGATGGCGAAGATTGGGATGATTGTGTAAGTTCCAATTTTCTGCCTTGCAGTAAAAGTGATATTGAAGACAACAAGACCAACTCATATCTGCAAAAGGGTTGGCTTGAATATCCAACTTCAGCAATAAGTTCAACAGTTGATACAACTGTGGTGGATAAAAGCCTTGCCATGTTTCTCATTTCTAATAACTTGGCAGTTGATGCTATTGAAACGCCTTCTTTTATTGATTTTGTTAAGAGAGTTGCTGAATTTGGCCCTATATATAAGCTGCCAAGTTCTTCCATGCTCCATTCTCTACTTACAACAGAAGTTGAAAAATATGTTAAGGAAGCGAAGCAATCATGGGCAGAAACAGGTTGCACAATAATGCTTGGTGAGCGGAACAACTTTATTTATGTTGTTGCAGATTCTCCAAAAGGAGGTGCTGTATTTATGAAATTGCATAAAATTTCAAGACATCAGAAATCAAAACATGATGTCGAAGACATTGTTTCTTCTACACTTGGGGAAATTGGGGCTGATCGTGTTGTACAAATTATCACCAACAGTGATACAATTTACAAGTCAACTGAGAATCTGATGCTTGGTAAGCACTCCCACATTTACTTGGTTAGGTGTGTTGCTCATGAGATTCACTCTCTCTTAAAGGCTGTGTATGATAAAGTTGGATGGGTACGAGAAACAATTGATCGTGCAGCATGGATTGTCAAATTCACGTACCAAGATGTTATTGTTTTATCACTGATGAGACAATACATAAGCACTAGTGAATTGAAATGCCCTTGCCTATCTAAATTCGCCTCCAATTTTCAAATGCTCCAATCAGTTTTGAGCAACAAGAATGAGCTGCAGCAGCTTGTTGCATCTGAGGAGTGGAAAATGCTAGAAGATAGGAAGGCAGCATCAGAGATCGCCTGCACCATTCAGAGCAGAGAGTTCTGGGGTCAAGTGCAAGAGGCACTGAATAGTATGGAGCCGTTAGTTCAGGTGCTTCGTTTAGTAGAAGATGATAGAGCTACTATAGGGTACTTATACGAAGCAATGGAAAAGGCAAGAGAAGCAATTAAGAGGCATAAAAAGAATTCAGTGATATTGAATTTATTTGAAGAAAGTCGAAAAGGGAAGATTTTCCATCCAGTACGTGCTGCAGCTGCTGTTCTAAATCCTGCTTATATGTATCATGTTAACTTCAAAATTAATGATGAAATGGAAGCAGGCATACGATTTATGGTGGAAACATTAGTAAGCAACGAGGAAAAGGAAAACTTCAAGAAAGAGATGAATCTTTATCTGGCAAGAGAGTCACGGGTGTTCAACACCTTGGGGCAGTGCATGCTGCAAGTAGCTCATCCTCGTGAGTCCTTAATTGTACTCCCTTGTCGTTTTTTCCTTGTTCAACTCAATATAATTTTATATTCACTGTTTTTATTATGTATGCAGGTGTATGGTGGGAATATCCTGGGATCTGCCTTCCAGTGGTGAGGAAGTATGCAATGCGAATTCTAAGCCAGACATGTAAATGTTCATGTGACCTTAAGCCAAGTGCATTTGAAGAAGCTTCACAAACAAACATGTTGAATGGGGCAAGGACTATAACACAGGAGAAATTGCTATACACAGTAATGAATGCTAAGAATATGGAAACATTTAGATCACAGAGATCTCATAAGCCAATTCATCTAGAGAATTGCAATGAACTTCCTAATTATGTTGATATCCACCAGGATTATTGGTGGGTTTGATCGCATGGAATTTAGTCCGTCACTGCAGATTGAAGCAATTATCATTGTTATAATATTGATCTCCTATGACCCGTTGCACAATGATAGGTAAGGCTTAATCTGTAGCAACTTCATGTTTAGTTTGTTATCTTGATCTCTTCTTTATTATGCCATTTGATAATCTTCTTGTGCTGTGATTTAATAAAGTGAAGGACATTATTGCTCTTTTTTTTTTTTTAAATAGAAATTATTGCTCTTTCATAACAATACTTCTATTTTCTACTAACATACTATTTTGAATACTTTCAGTTATTGATAGTTTTACATGAATTTCATGGTGCCAGCTCCTGAAGCTACCTCTTTCTCAAAATGATCCATAGCTGCAAGGTCGTACTAACTACATTATGGACAAACAAGATCGACAAATTAACAAAATCCCATATTTAATTTATTATTTATTTATTTATAAAAGTAATAATATCCATAATCAAACAAAAATATATAATCAAAGTCAATCTTGCTTTGCTGGTTTCGAAACATAGCTCCCAATCCTCACTACAATTCCATCCAAATCTCGCACATATCCAACCCTCTGCCCCCATTCTTTGTCCTCTGGCTCGCTCACTGCCACTGCACCATTCTCCACTGCCCTCTGTTCAAACACAAAATAAATGATAATAACAATAATATTAGCCAAATTACAATAAAAAAGTGATGCACAACACATGCAGGCATGAGACCATTTATTTATTTAGATAATATAATTAGAGATGAAAAAAGAAATCGAATACTCAGACCCAATGGCAAATATCTGATATTGATAAATGGAAATCGCCTATATGTAACGTTAAAAGGATAGCTGCTCCAATTGCATAGCCCAAAATGCGCCTCTATTCTATGTTACCCATATGTAAAAATCTCTTCAAAGGAAATAAGTACCTTATAAGCAGCATCAACATCAGCATAGGCAAAGCAAACCTCAAGAGGGGCTCGCTCCCGTCCGAAATGTGGAGTCCTGACCGTACCACTTCGGTCATCAGTTTCATGTTGGTGAATTGGAGTGAAAGCTATGGTGGTCTCTCCACTTTCCAGCTCTCCCCATCTATATGTGTCGTGTATTTTCATCAAACCCAAAATTTCAACCACCAACAAAGTTAACAAAAATAAATAATTATAGCTTATAACTAAGTTAATTAATTAATTAATACATACATATTGTATATAGTACCTGTGAGAGTCGTCTAGGCGACGAACATGATAACCAAAGGCCTGGGCGTAGAAATCAACAGACTTGGCAACATCTTTTACGTACACAACTGTATAGGTAAATTTTGGATTCTGACTCGATCCCATTTTGTTTTTTATGTTAGTTTCCAAGTTTGTGCTTTGAATTGGTAAGTTTTGTTGATGTATGATCGAGTTTATATAGAGAGGTTTGTTTTCTACGAGTTTTTTGGTGATGATGTGAGGATTTTACACGTGGATTTCTGCATGTTTTGAGCAGTTCAAGCACTGTCACCTAGCATTACATTGCACCTCATATATGTTTTTTAGATTTCACTTGCTTAGAGGCTTTGTATGTTATTATTTTTAATTAAGTTTATTGTTTTTTCGAAAGAAAGTTTATTGTTTGTTCTAAAAAAAAATTATATTATTTAGTCTTTTTAAAATAATTTTGTCTTATTTTACGGATGCAATTCAATTATTGTATAACTCATCCTTTTATTATATATATTTAATGAAATTTTTTATTCAAAAAATTCAACAAAGATTAATCGTTCGATAGTACACTTAATTCCGATAAATTTTAATTTTTCAAATAATTTAAATATCATAAACAAATTGAAAAATAGCAAATACGGAATGAAGCAATAATCATGCGACAAACATAAATTTTCGTAAAGGGTTATTAGTAAGAAAAATTTAAATGTTTGTGGCTTTTGTAATTTTATCCCAATTTTTTAATTTTAGTAAAAATATCTCAATTTTATTAATTATTAGTAATTTTGGCACAAATAGGTATTTAATTAAAATCAACAAAAAAAATGATGATGTAGCATCTATAAAATGTCAAATTTATCTTTTATATTATAAAGTCATAAAGGTTTATTGGCGTAAAAAATTCAAATGTTTGTAATTTTTAACAATTTTGTTCCATTTTTAGTGTTGAAAATATTTCAATTTAAAATTATTTTATCAAAATTAAATAAAAAGTGTTGGCAAAATAATTAAAAGATAAACTTAAATGTGATAAATTTTTAAATTTATGATTGACTATTATTTTAATAAATTTATAAAAATTATATATGTATATGTGCACGTGCATATATATATATATATAGTAAATATGATAATTTTTTTACATTTTAAATTAAATATTTTTAATTACTTTAAAGTAAATAATTATAAAATATATTCAGCATTAAGGCCCACAAAGCCCAACTAAAAAGCCAAAGAGGCGTCGCCTCAGCACTTTGTGTAGTGGACCAGATCCATTTGTCCATCAGTTGCACAAGATCAGCATGCCAAAATTAATAATGTTTATATATATATATATATATATATATATATATATATATATAATAGTAATAATAAAGAAAAAACAACACATAAAATTTATGTGGAAATTTTAAAATCGAAAAAATCACGGATAAAGAAAAAAATTCACTATTGTTACAAATTAATTGGGTACAAAATAGTTTTTTTTTAAAAAAAAATTAACAAAACACACAAACGCACGTACATAGTGGGTCTGGGACAGGATACACTCCTTCACAAAACCATAACAATTTTGTAAAGGCGTGCTAACCCATATAACCCAAACACACAAGACTCAACAACCAATGTGGGATCATGAGGGATCAGCCCACTCTCTGGTTCCTGTGAATAGGAGACACCAAACCGCACACATTTACAAATGTATTTTTTAAAAAATTAACAAAATAGTGTGGCCAACTATACTACTTTATTTAGTTAAATCTGGAAAGATATATACATGGAACAGGCCTTAGGGTCTATCTACAGAAAGAACACTTTGAATAGTCATAGTTCGGTTTTACATCATTTTGTATACTAATAGTTCTCCCTACACAGCATGTCAAAATCTTCATTTTTCCATCTTTTCCCACATAGTGGAAAATCTCAGTAAGAATTCCTTAATTTTTTCTATTAATTCCAAAATTAATATCCTCAGATAGTTCACATAGTAAAGGAATCCCTAAAACTCTCTCTTACTTTAGGATAGTTTACATGGTAAAGGAATCCCTAAAACTCTTTTACTTTGGGTTGGTTTGGCTTCCAATATCACTTTAACTTTATTCTTATTGATCTCCACTCCTCTTCTGTGAACAAGAATACCTCAACAAGCTCTATAACTCCCTTCTCTATCTTGAGTCTCCTCTTTAGGGCTCTCTGTCCTTAGAGTATCCTTTTTTGAGTCCATGTCAGAGGTTGGGAAAACTTTCTGTATTGGACTCCATGCCATTGGTTTCCAAGAGCCACCCTTGGGGGAACCACAAATTTTAAAGATCTCATTTGAAGCTTTTTCTTTGGAATCGATATAATTCTCTTCGTTCCCCTTTCATTAATTAAGCTCTCTCCCTTCTTTAAGGATTTTTGCTTTCTAACCCTTACATTTTTTAGCAGTGGCTTTAGTCTCCCTCTTATTTTTTCTTAGATTCTCCTCTTGTGATTGGGCTCCATCTCTTTTAACATTCTCTTTACTGGTTGGGGATGAGGCTTGAATTCTGGTTGGTTCCCCCTAACTCCCCTTGGTGCTCTGGAACTCAGGTTTTTCCTCTTTTACAGCTTCCACGTCAATTTGGGTTTGATTCCGAAGGCTATAAGGTTGGTGGAACTTATGATTTTCTAGTTGGTTCCCCTTAGCTTCCCTTAGTGCTCTAGCCCCCGAGCCTCTTATTGGGTAGTGCACTCTTGCATCATAAACTCTACATTGAGAAAAAAGGTTAGTAAAACCACAGAATTGATGAGAGAGCATCGGCCTATTGTTAGGGTGGTCGTTCTAAATAACCTTTAGTGTTGCAAACACCTCCTCCTTTTTTATATGAAGGTGTATATTTTTCTTTCTCCTTTAGATTAATTTAAACAGGGTGGTGAGAATCAACTGTATTTTATGATGATCCAGAGAATTGCCCCCCCTGTGTTCTTCAGGCTGTTTATTAGTGTAGCACCCTCAAAGTACCACATACACGTGTCCACAATAATACATCAACACGTGACTAAGAAATTTTTCTCAATTATATCATTATTATATCAAAGCTTGTATAATGTACACAGCCTACTGTTGTACATGACATTATACATTCATACTAAACATACATAATGCTATATGCCATATGAGGATGAGATTGTCGACACCGAACTTGCTTCGAACCCACCTGAGCTCTCTAATAAGGCACACTTCAAACTCTTTCAAACTATATCCTGAAAATCATAATTTGCAAAGGAATGAGCTTGCAACTCAATAAGCAATTATTAATATAATACTACATGTAATACTTCTCAATAACTAAATAAGGAAAATATGTAAATAATTTGGTACACCTCAAACTATCAAAATTCAATATAAAAGCTGCACATGACCGTACAGGAAGTGCACATGGACGTGCCTAAGGCTTGAATTCTTCCTTTGGACACACACAGCCGTGCCAAAATGGCACACGGCAGTGCCTGAATCTGCCATTATCCTTGCTGAATACGCACGGCCGTGCCAAAAAGACACACGACCGTGCTTGAATCTGGTATTTTTCTCAAGGAATGCACACGGCCGTGTCTGAGGTCCTGAATTCAAATCTCTGCATATGCACGGCCGTGTATTAAAATCACATGGATGTGTCTAATAACCTGTGCAACATCCAAAACACCTCAAAAGATATTCAACACCAAAACTCAATTATTGGTATAACATATACAATAAATCACAATATTCCATTAAATCCTCAACCATGTCATTATACATCACCATTTGTAACCTAAAATTTGATAATCCATACATATGCATATATTTATAAATAAATATCAATACATAACTATGATCCTCACATTTCAAAACATTTTATTTAGTCTTGTCAATGGACACTTAGCCAATTGACTTAATATCAACATTTCACATTGCTGACGGTCACTTAACCAGTCAACATAACCAACCTTACACATTGTCGAATGTCACACAACCAATCAACATAATCATATTTCTCATAGTCGATGGTAACACAGCCAATCGACATCATCACATTTTTTACAGTCGATGGTTACACAGCCAATCGACATCATCACATTTTTCAAAGTCAATGGTCACACAGTCAATCGACATCATTATATTTTTCACAGTCGACGGCCACACAACCAATCGACATCATTTCCAATCAACATAGTGACTCACCATTCACCATTCTCACAACAATATATATATATATATATATATATATATATATATATATATATATATACACATCATTTTTTATCACATTACATGACTTGCATATTTCACATAGTAACACAATTCACATATTTAGGCATCATTCACATTCCATCACAAGTCTCAA
>CATIWO010271772.1:0-37238 GCA_949673435.1 Macaranga tanarius | reverse complement strand
TTATAGGTTTATCTGAGAGGAAAATCTATAGTTTCTAAGATCCCTTCAAAATGAATTAGAACTAGTGTAGACCTAGTTAGTAAATCAATCATTTGAAATGGTCCGATTGAGAATAAGAACCCTAGTTTTTAATATTTGTTTGAAATTGAATTTTTCTCTATTTTAATTTAGTGTTAGTCTTTAAAGAATCCAAACTCTATTTCATTGTCTAAACAATCAAACATTGTGAGTATTGCAGTATTCAAACTACAATCCCTGTGGGACGATATCTTTATTTACTACTTAATGCGATTCTGTATGCTTATGGATTTATGCTCATCAAAATCATAATCACAAAATTGGTGGGATTTTCGATTAAGAAGTGAATGATATGGTAAGTAGAAGAAATGGGCCAAGGAAATGAAGGCCCAAGGGGATAAGGGTTAGTGAGAGTTTAGATAATAAGTTTGACAATATAGAACCTAGCTCTAGTAGATATACTGCTGGCCTTAAGTCCACAAGAGCAAAGCCCATGATGTCAAATAAGGATGGCTGTAATATGCTTGATCCGAAACATCATTTGGTGGTTATTCTTAGCCCATCTAAACCTACTGACCAGAAGCATATTCAACAAGCTTCCAACCAGGTCTGGAGGGATAGGGGACGCAGTGGTGATGAAGTTTTTCATTTGGGTATCCTTCTTGATGGGGATGAGACAGTGTCTGATGAGAATAGTGAGGGGAAGAATAATGAGTTCTTATCGGATGATGATAATGTGGATGATGAGGATGATTTTATGGACAGTATTATCCTTGCCACGTCTTCTCGCCAGTAAGGGCGATGTTTTCTTTTTCTGGATTTTTTTTATGGATTTATCCATTTTCTTTTGGAATCACCAAGGGGCTGCTTCCCCATTCTTTCGACGTACCTTTAAGGAATTGATCCGAATCAATAGACCTAGTGTGGTGGTTCTTGTTGAGCCGAGAATTAGTGGGACCAAAGCAGACTTGTTTATTAGAAAGAGCGGGTTTGACAGATCTCACAGAGTGGAAGCTATTGGTTTTTCAGGTGGTATCTAGCTCTTTTGGAGGTAGGAAGTGGAGGTTGTGATTTTAGATAGTAATTGGCAGTTCATTCATACTGCTGTTAAAATGGGTAATGGTAGTTGGGGCTGTCTCATGACTGTTTATGCTAGTCCTAACTCGATAAGAGGAAAAGGGTTATAGAATGCTCTGGATTGCCTATCTAAGAGAATCGATATTCCCTGGATTGTTGGAGGTGATTTTAATGCTGCCTTAGAGAATAGTGATAGAAGAGGTTGTGCTAGTAATAAATTATCTTCATGTAAGTTATTCCAAGGTTGGGTACATGGAGCTGCTATGTGTGACTTAGGGTTTGTGGGTCCTCAGTACACTTGGGTTAGAGGATTTCATATGGCGAGGCTGGATAGGGTGGTTGGAAATGCAGAGTGGTTTAAGATGTGCCCAGAGGCAATGGTTATGCACTTACCAAGAATTAACTCGGACCATTGACCTTTGCTGTTAAAATTTTCTCCTTCTAATACGCTGAGAGCTAAGGAGAGGCCATTTCGGTTTCAAGCTGTATGGATACTGCATGGGGATTTCCATCATTTTATTTGAGAAAATTGGAAAGATGAGGACTAATATCTTGAAGTTATTTCAAAGTTTAGCAATGAAATTATGAAGTGGAATAAGGAAATTTTTGGTAACTTGGACAGAAAAAAGAAGAGACTTTTTGCTAGACTTACAAGTATTCAAAAAGCTTTGGAATGGCATCGTTCAGGCTGGTTACTGGGATTAGAAATATAGTTGAAATGTGAACTTGATTAGGTGCTGGATCAGGAAGAGCTAGTTTGGATGCAAAGGGCCAGAACGTATTGGATTTTGGGAGGTGATAGGAATACCCACTATTTTCATTCGCTTACTATGAATAGAAGAAGAAGAAATCGTATTGTGTTGTTGAAGGATGATAATGGAACAATTATTTCTGACCAAAGGAAGATGAAGGAGTTAGCTATAATTTTCTTCAAGGCCATTTACGAGAAACCGGAGATGGCAGGTCCGAGATTTGAGTTACGGGGCTTATATCCAGCTATTCCAGAGGATATGTTTCGAGATTTAGGTGCTGATATCACTGATGAAGAAATTCAAAGATCTTTCTTTGACATGAAGCCGCTTAAAGCTCCAGGGACGGATGGCCTTCATGCAGGATTTTTTTAGTCTCAGTGGGGTGTGGTTGGAAAGGCGTCTTGTGATTTTATCAAGGAGGTGTTTGCTAGGAAGAAGAGTCTTACCTCCATTAATGGCACGTTGTTGGTGTTGATTCCAAAGAAAGACAATGCACTCTCAATCCAAGATTTTCGGCCTATTAGCCTTTGTAATACTACGTACAAGGCTATTACCAAATTGATTGTTAATAGATTAAAGGTGGTTCTGCTCAAGCTAATTGGGCCTGCTCAAACGAGTTTTGTTCCAGGATGGAATATCATAGACAATATTGTACTGGCTCAGGAGATTATCCACTCAATGCGCAATAAGAGAGGTAATAAAGGGACTATGGCTATCAAAATTGATATAACAAAAGCTTATGATATGTTGTCTTGGGATTTTGTGGTTGATACCCTCTTTGATGTTGGCTTGCCTCATGAGATGATTGATATTATTATGCGTTGCATAACATCTGTGTCAATGGAGATTCTGTGGAATGGAGAAAGAACATATTCATTTCAGCCTTCGCGAGGAGTTCGGTAGGGAGATCCTATTTCTCCCTATATTTTTATGTTGTGCATAGAAAGGCTGGCTCAGAGCATTAATAAGGCAGTGATGGATGGGAATTGGAGGCCGATAAGATTGAGCCGAAAAGGGCTACCTCTTTCTTATCTTTTCTTTATAGATGACTTGCTTTTGTTAGGTGAAGCTTCTTTGGAACAAGTTAATGTGGTGATGCAAACCTTAGACTCGTTTTGTTTTAGCTCGGGTCAGGTAGTAAATTTGAAAAAATCCTACGTTTATTTTTCTCAAAATGTAAGCTTTAAATTAGCTAGCACTTTGGCTCATGATCTAGGCATCCCACAAACTGAGAATTTGGGCAAGTATCTAGGGGTGCCGCTTCTACATGAGAGGATAGGTAAGAACGCCTATAATGAAATTATTGAGAAGGTTCAGCGTAGGCTTGCGGGATGGAAGGGAGCAAGTTTATCATTGGCTGGTAGGATTACTTTATCTCAATTAGTCCTTGGTGCTCTTCCATTGTACACAATGTAATCAACTAGGCTGCCTCATCATGTGTGTGATCAAATTGAAAAATGGTGAAGGAAGTTTATTTGGGAAGGTGCTAGGAATGAGAGACGGTTGAGCCTAGTCAACTGGGAAAGCATGTGCCAAGCTAAAGATTGAGGAGGGGTTGGCATGAAGGACCTTAGGGTGATGAATGATGCGCTGTTGATGAAAATAGGGTGGTCTT
Organism: Macaranga tanarius; assembly: GCA_949673435.1. NCBI lineage: Eukaryota > Viridiplantae > Streptophyta > Magnoliopsida > Malpighiales > Euphorbiaceae > Macaranga > Macaranga tanarius. The sequence goes on along the minus strand of CATIWO010271772.1, from coordinate 33,776 downwards.
TACTAGCTTACCTGGATAAATTATGGGGCAGAGTGCTGATTGACAAATATCGGTTTAAGTGGCCAGATATCCAGTATATGGCTACTTACAAAAGTGGTTCGGTCCTGTGGAAAGCTTTGTTTAGGTTATGAAAGTCGATGGGGTTTGATGTATGATGGGTTATAGGTGATGGAAAACAGACTAGATTTTGGCTGGACTGTTGGCTTTTGGATGTGCCACTGATAGATATGGTAGTTTAAGAGGTTCCTGATCATTTGCAGCCACTCACGGTTCATAGGTTTGTTCATTGCAGCTCAAGATGGGATTGGTCGGTGATATCTTAATATCTTCCGAGTCAGGTCCTTGTTCTATTAGCTGCACATCAGCCTCCTTAGCAACATGGACCGACTGATAGTGTTTATTGGGGCTTGTCTTCTTCTGGGTAATTCACAACGAAGACGGCGTACAATCTCATTGCCTCTAGTGATGATAGTGGTCCGGTAAGAATCTGGAAGCTGATATAGGGTTGGTCTGGGCCTCAGCGAATTAGGACTTTCCTATGGTTAGCTACCAAGGAGAGAATCCTTATTAATGGCAAAAGGTGTCGAAGGCATTTAAGTGATTCGAGTGTATGTGGGATTTGTGAAGTAGAGAATGAGACAGTGCTCCATGTCCTTCGAGATTGCCCTGTTGCTAAATCAGTTTGGTGTTGGCTTCTTGGTGGGCACGATAGCGACAAATTCTTCTCGCTTAGTTTGCTTGAGTGGATGACTGACAATCTGGGGAAGACTAAGGATTTGGATGGTGGGCCTGCTTGGAGTTGCATTTTTGGTGTTGCAGTATGGAATTTGTGGTTTTGGCAAAATTGTGCTCTCTTTCGAGAAGCTCATGATGTGAGGGATAGGGTGGTGGATATTACTTGTCGGGCGCAGGAAATTTCTAGTGTTATACAGAAGGTTGGGTTGATTAACATGTCAGGCAAACTTCGGGTTCAACATCAAATTAGTTGGAGACCTCCTCGGGAAGGTTGGGTAAAGGTAAACATTGATGGGTCTATTAACCAGTTTCGACAACTTGCAACGACAGGAGGAGTGATTCGAGATTGGTGCGGGAGATGGTTATCGGGCTTTGCAATGAAAATTGGTACAAGTTCCATTACTTCGGCTGAGCTTTGGGGTATTCATGAAGGTTTGTTGCTGGCTTGGGATAAAGGATTTTGGAAGGTGCATGTTGAAACAGATAGTAGCTGTGCTGTGAGGCTTATTGAGGAGGACAGTGACAGAGTTCATAGCCATACTAGTATCGTTTGATCGATTCGGGACTTGCTTAAGAGGGATTGGGATATTAAACTGGTGCACGACTTCAGGGAAGCTAATTTTGTCACTGATTTTCTAGCTGAATATGCCAAAGAGTTACCTTTTGGAAGCCATAGGCTTGAGAATCCTCGTTTAGGTGTCAATTCTTGGGTTGAGCATGATAGGGTGGGGATCTCTTACTGCAAGATAGTGTAATGTTGTGGGTTTAGGCTTTTGCCTCATTTTATTTCGGAAAAAAAAAATTATTTTTCAAATTTTGACCACCATAGGATGGTGAAACTCCCCTTCCGAGCTTAAAAAATTCGAATTCTGAGTTTTGCAAAAAATCCATAAAAATGCTCACCTTGTCAAGTTGCCATGAATGGATTGGCACCAAGATTCATTCAAGTTACTCCAGGTTCCACATATCAAAGATATTTATGGGACTTGGATTAAAGGCCTGATGGTGAAAACTTTGTGTTCTTGGACAATTTCTCTACTACTTCTGATTGGACAATATTGAAGATTAAAAAAGATTTGAATTTCAAATAAAAGGTGGAAGAGTGTATATTATTTTAAAATTTAGAAGAAGAATATGATTTTCCCAAATTATTTTTTTCGATTGTATTTTTTCTAACTAAATATTATTTTCATTTATACAAGTTTTTATGTTCGTATGAACTTTCAATTATAAACACAAAGATTAATTCTCATCGCTGAAAATTAAATAAAGTTTAAAATAAAAATTTTAAAAACTAAATAGAAAATAATAAAAATTAAGAGATGTTAAACGGCTAATTCTGTAAACTTTAGGGGTGAAATTATGCATTTGGCGACACTATATATGCACGATCATTTTGCACAAGGAACAAAGAGAGCAGAACCCATCGAGCACGTCTTCGCTCTTTCTGATTGGTCTCCGTTAAGCTTACAGGTATTAGAAGTTAGCGATTCATGATTTAATCCTCATTTTTGTTAGTATTAATTAAAAGCTTTAATTAGTGAACTAATTCTTGTAATTTTGGAATTTTTTTAAATTTTTTTTCAGATTGAAGAATGGACAAGGAACCTAAAGCAGCGACTGAGGATCCAAAAGTAGACCTGTTTGAAGATGATGATGAATTTGAAGAATTCGAAATCAATCAAGGTAATTATTTGTTTAATCGCTTCGTCTAAGTTCAGTTTAGTTCAGTCTCCATTTGTGTTAAACCCTAATTGTTTGTTTGATATGACGATTTGAAATGAATTATTGTCGCGTTAAAGTAATGTTTAATCTCATTTACTGTAATTGATTGATTGATATAGCATCAGTTGTTGCTTATAGGATTAAAAGCATAAATTATTATATAGTGGAAAAAATTGGAGGATGAAAAGTGCTTGTTACAAGAAGACATTATCTAAGTCCTTTTTTTAAATGCATTGCTACTTGTTAGCTTGTAGATGATGTATTTGCTGAGACGGTGTGAACCGGAGAAGTTTTCTTACCATCGTCCATTGATTTGGGGAGCTGTCTTCTTGATTTTTACTTCATGAGTGGGCTATTGTGCTAGACACTTTCCGTTTCTTGAGACTTGAGGTGATATAGAATTTTTGTGATCTGATGTTGGAACTGATGGTTTGGCGAGTTCCAATTTTGAGGGAGAGGAAAGAGGAAATATACGAGGAAGTTGTAGGCTTGAACTGACGCCATGGATATCTTAGTTTCTTTCAAATTTTATTTCTATTTAGGATTATCACATCCAAGCATCTGTGCAGTTTTTCACTATAGTCTACTGATTAGCATGGTCATGTCAATTTGTATTTATAGGATGAGAATTCAATATTTTTCTTTAGTATTCTAACTGTCATATTTACAAGCAAAACTCATCATGTCAGAGAAATATATGGATGGAGGTCTAACATACATTTGTCTTTTGTCAAAATTTTTATAAAGAGGTATCTCTGTCTTTGGTGTGCTTACTAATACTCTCTTTTTTTCCTTAATAGCATTCCTTACTTGATGCTATTTCACGAAAAGAAATGTGAGGAAAAATCATAGTCTTTTGTGCTAATTTTGAATTCTTACAATTAATCTTCTTTATCTTCTGCATTAAAAATTGCCAAGCAGTTACTTCTGCTTGTTGTACTGCTTCCATTGAATTCTTACAATGACTGTGATGGTGCATTTCCATTTGACAGAATGGGATGACAAGGAGGAAGGTAAAGAAATAACGCAGCAATGGGAAGATGATTGGGACGATGATGATGTGAATGATGATTTCTCTCTGCAGCTGAGGAAAGAACTTGAAAACAACTCTGAGAAGAACTGAAGTTATAATGTTGGCATCTTGTTTCCCCATTAAGCTGTCATCTTGCTAGGTCAATGGATGAACTTAGGTTTGATAACAGTATATCAGTGCCCGAAACATGTTTTCTTATGCTTGTTAGCTAAGACAGCGATATTTTTATATCAATGTATGCACCTATAACTCTTAGTAATTTTACAAGAACAGTCAGATTGTGCATGTGTTGCTGGAAGTGGATCATTTTCAGCATTATACTAAGCCATCACATTAGTTCCAGATTCAAATTCGTGCAAAAAGAAAGCAAATAGTTAAAACAATGAAAATAATAAACATCTATTTGGTAGAAATCTTAAAGCTGCAGAAACTGATTATAAGTTTGACCGGTATATGGGTGATGGAAGTTTACCTTTTCATTGTCGTGTTTTTTAAGAAAAAAGAATTGTTTTATTTATCTATTAATTACTGTTGCTTTTTCTATGGATATGTAGTCTCTGATAAATGACCAAATCAACATTTAATTAGGTTGTGATATGTGATATACGTTACAGAACATTCACAATATGCAGACAGGACAAAGAATGTTTTTGAATGGAATTTATTTCCGATTAATAGTAAATCAAGTTAGATGGCCCTCAGAGGCACCAATTTTTCTTTACTTTTTTGCCTCACCGGATCATTGCCTTTTTTAGCACGTCCCCAATAGCTTGGAAGAAAGCATAAAAACATTCAATAGGATCTTTATCTGATACACATGAAAATAGTGCAGCCATTTCTTCAATTTATATGTGACTAAGCTAACGCTATGCCTATGATGAGTTTCGTTGTACAGTTAAGTGCCAGTGCATTATTTTCTTTCGGACTGAAAGGCACAGGTAGTAGTCTAGTAGACTTCCTCGGCACTCCTCTGCTTCTCTTGTTGCTACTTTTATGCTTATGCATATCTCATTTGCGAGTGCCTAATATGCGCCAAGATAATCCCATCTCTGCCTCCATTGCCTTCCTGACCATTTCTGCATATTCCTTCACTCTCTTACTCCCCTCTTTTCCCAATTGCCCCTCCATCAACTCTCCCAAGTCCCACCAACTCTCCCAAGTCCCACCAACTTCTCCAGCTCGTGTACTTCCACAAATACATCACAGGTCTCTACTCTCAATCCTACTTTTATCTCTTCCACCACCCTCCTTGCATTCAAAGGTTGTTCAGCAATCATCGGCCATGCAAGAATGGGCACTCCTGCACATATACTCCAATACTGAGTTCCATTTGCAGCGGCTCAAGATCACTTGCACGCACAGGTGCTCCAATATTTTCCTTTTCCCTATCCAATCTTGTACTAGGATCCCTCTATCTTTTACCGTCACTTCAAATTTGTCTCCTAATTGATGTGATCTGTCCTAACAATCTCAAATCAACCCACACACATCTAAGTACTAAAATTCATGGAACAAATAATTAACAATAAAAGATAATGATTAAGACAAAACCCTAAATTCTTGTGAATCAACCAACCCATACCTTAGGTATATCAAACATAAGACCCTTCGTTATAAATTGATCAAATTAATTTAGAGTGATTTTCACCACACCGTAAAACAAAAAAATTGATCAAATTAATTTAGAATGATTTCCACCACACCCCAAAACAAAGAAAAGAAGAAGAAGGTGATAAGGAATAAGGATGGCTGTCATAACCAATTAGCTTGATAAGGTCAATTTAGTTCATGCAAGAACCAAATGAAATAAATTCCTAGAAAATTTATTGATCTCCAGCTTAATTATTTTTACATAAAAAATTATACTTATTTATAGGAAAACAAATATTATGAAAATCCTATTAAACTTAGCACTCCTAAACTAAACACTAAAAACTAAAATAGGAATCAATAAGAAAATCCTAATTAATTCAGATTTGACTCAGAACATGCAATACGGTCGTGTTCAAACCCCCAAAAATAGGTAGTACTGAACATGGGCAGGGATATGGGCGTGTTGTAGGGTGTATTGTAGACACAGGTATAAACACGGGCGTGTACCCTACTGGTCGATTTTAGTACCTCCAACACGGCCATGTGTTTCGGGATACGGGTGTGTTAACCTTAAAACTCCTGTAATGTAACACCCCTACCTATCATTACTTTCACTAGTATACTCAACTAATGGGAATAACCATAGAAGATATATTACCTAAACTAATAAGAAAGAATCTCTTAACAACAATTATTATAAAATGGAAGCACTATATTTAATTATGAATAAACTATAATTTTTATATCTCCAAGAACTTTTTTTATTTTATGGCAATGAACTTACTATAGTACATCAACATATGTTTTCATACATGTAATTATATTGGTGTAACCACACCATACATCCACATCTTACTACAACTATAATAGTATTGGTTTTATTCTTATACAATGGATTTCAAATTCTTAAATAACATAAGAGGCTCTAACAACTTTCTCTCAACTTCTAGAAATCTCCACCTCAGGCATCTTATAGGTCGTTGTGGTCCACTGCATTGTCGTTTCTCAACTACTAGCTACACAGGCACTATACACATATACTAAAAATTTTAAATAAAAGAGTGAGTAATTTCGTAAGGAAATTACCCAGTGAGTGAATAAGAATAACTTTAGAACTCTACTATAATAAATCTTTTGATCTTCTGTCCAATAATTAAAGCAATAATAACAAATAATACTAATATTCAAAATAAATGAATATAGGAACTATCTTAATCATCCCTTAAAATCTCTTCTAATTTAAATAATATACTAGAGACTCAATCATTAAATAAAACTTAAATAAACACACTTTGATAAATTTCACTTATAGCATCATAACCAAGTTCATAATAAAAGCATCGTCAAAGTACACAATACACATAGTACCACAATCTCCACCATACTACGATTCAGTATTCTACTAAATTTCAAGTGATATAAATCAGTACACAAATGATAACGGTAATATTGCTTAAGTATGATCAGCACTTAAGCCAATGAAAACTCGAGTGTTAAGCTAAATTGATATATGTATCTGGCCCCAGGTAACAACTATACATATATCTAGGATATAATTTTCATCTACATAGTAAAATATGCATCCGGCCTATGGCAACGACTATGCATACTCCCAACTTATATATATAAGGTAACGTGTACCCGGCCCCTGACAACGACTATACAATTACCTACTTAAACCCATAAGATAACATGTGCATCCGGCCCCAAGCATCGGCTATGCACATTTACCAACTCAAAACTATATAGTAACATGTGTATCCGGCCCTAGGCATCGACTATACATATTTACCATGTACATCTGTAAAATAGCATGTATATCCAGTCCCAAGCAACGACTATACATACTAACTCAACCATAATTCAATCAGGTAACAGGCGTATCCGGCCCCAGGTAATGGCTTTACACATTTACCAACCATGTTCCAAATATGGATTTATACCTACATAGTAGTATGTGTATTCGGCCCTAGGCTTCGACTATACACATCTACATCTACCAACCTGCCATGTCCCAAACATAAAATTTTTAACTCTTAGTGCCATATTCATTTAAGGCTATATCATTTTCTAAGAGTTCTCATGTATCCTTGTATCTCTCATATTTCTTCATGCCTTTCTTATTAAGTATTATTATCAGAATTTCCAATATAGTTCTCATATTGAATTTCATTGGAGTATTTTATATCTTTAGTCTCTATATTAGAGACTTAAACACCTTCTCTATTCACTTAAAATTTTGAATATTGCAATGCTTTCACTTAACTCTCTATTTTTTGAGTTTTTGTATCCTTATTAAGAAGGAATAAGATTTGAGTGTACACACACACACACACACACACACACACACACACACACACACACACACACACACACATACACACACACACACACACATACACACACACACACAATTTCAACCTTATAAGATTTTGTATCATTTTTATTCGAAATACACCAATTACTTTGGTTTAATTCTCATTCCCTTATTTCAGTACCTTCCCAGTCTAGTTATCATTTAACATAATTTAGTCTCTATATCCGAGACTTGTAAATTTAATAAATGTTATTATGTTTCATGACTAACCACTTTAAGTCTTTATCCTTACAATGTTTAAGTTATGTAATATTCTTTTCATAATTGTTTAGTTTAAGAATTAAACTTTTTAACTATCCTTTCTCTTCCAGAGATAAGGATTCACCCTAACCTTCAAGTTCACCTATTGTGTTCAATTATATAGTGACAACTATTTACAACTCAATCATATGTATTTTTAATAAAATAGGTTCCATTTGACCTATTTTAGGTCAATTTAAGTGACTTAAGTGTTTATATGGGTGTTGACATGCTTCAGGTTGAGGTTTGGTTGTAAAATTTTGCATTTAACCCTATTTTTTGCCGGTACCAGTCACAGAGGCATCTCCTCAGTGCTGAGGAGGTGCCTCAGGCGTCACCTCATCACTGAGGCACCTCCTCAGCACTGAGGTGCCTCCTCAGCACTGAGGTGCCTCCTCAGTGCACTAAGGCATCGTCTCAGCACACTGACGCACCTTCTGATCGATCAGGCGGTCCTGATCGACCAACAGAGGTGTTATGCACTCGAAAATAGTAAAAATTCAACTAAAAATTCAAGTTTTCAACACTATTTACTTCATAAATTACCACAACATATATTCTAACTCATCTAGCACATCTATATCATGATAATATGTGCATTATACTTGAAATCACAACTTAAAACAACAATATCTACACCAACATCCAAAACTATAACAATTTGAATTAAAATCAAGAAAAACAACTAAAAAGAAATCCACTCACATGATCACTACAAGAATTTAGTCTTGTATTAACAAATTTATTTGTCATAATAAGTACTAAGTTTGTCACAACATACTTATTATGACGGATGAATTTTGTCATTTGCGTGGTCACAATAACCTTGTCATAATAAGTATATCGTGACAAAATCATATTTTGTCATAATATTAAAAAAGTTAATATGGCAATGGAATTTTATCCTCAAAAGTAGTTTTTAGTGACAAAATAGTTTATCTTAATAAAAAATGTTTTTGTCAAAATATTTGCTTTTTTGTCACAAAAAATTAAAATATTATGAATAAATAAGAAATTTTATAGTGACAAAATCACATATTATGAAAAAAACATTTTTATCATGAAAACAATAGTGACAGATTTATTTTATTATAATTTTTACAGTGACAAAATTAATTTTGTTACTTCTTTATTATAGTGATGAATTTTTTTTTTTATCATAAATTATATTATAACAAAATTAACTTTGTCACAAGTTTGCTAACATGGCAAAAGCATTTGTCAAAATTCTTTATTTTGACAAAAAAAAATGTCAAAATTTGAACAGTGAAAAATATATTTCCATCATAATTTTAAAGTGTGACGAAAATATTTTCTCAAATTTTAACTTATACTTTTTATTACAAGATTAGAATTTGTGATAATATCTTTTTATACAAAATTAAATGTTTCAAAAAATTTATTTTTTAATTCTAAAAAATGTGATAAAATATAATGGTAATATAATAATATTTAATTACTTAAAATTGGGATAAATCTAAATATTTGCTAATTAGTTAATACAAAGTGCGTCAATTGTCACCATTGAACAATAATTAAGCATTTATAAAATGCCAGAGCTAAAGCTTTTTTAGAATATCCAAAAGTTTACAATATTTCTTGATAATAATAATAATAATAATAATAATAATAATAATAATAATAATAATAATAATAATAATAATAATAAACAACTAATATTACTATTCAATGATCTAAAAAGAAAGTAACTGTAATTACAAAAATATTTAAACAATTGTTCATCCATTTTCTCGTTCATACTCGAGCATCCATGATCCATATTTTAAATCATATCATTCCCTTTAAATATCCATGATCCATGATTTCATCTATAACTTTCAATCTACAAAAACAAAAGGAAAATATCATTATTAATGAAAATAGAAATTATACAACACAAGTATCCTCGTTAGCTTTTTCTTCGATTTTTGTTGGTGATAATAAAAGTTTGCACTTTAAAATAATTGGCTATTGAACTAGAAATTAAGATCAGAAACATAAGCTTAACATTGAATTAAGGAATTATTAAATAAGAAAAGATTGAAAAAAAATGGAAAGAATTTTATGATAAATAAAATAAAATTAGGAACTTACAAATGATGTTTGGAACTAATAAAGAGATAGACTTGGAAAAAATTTAATGATAGAAAAAATGAATAAAGGAATGGAAAGGTTAGGGTTCTTATACTTATGAAGGAGGTAAAAAAAAAAATTTGCCACCTGTCTATGTATTTATTTTAATTTATTTTCCCTCCAATAAAATTTTAAATGAAAGAAAAATTCAATAACGCGAATTAAAATAAAAATTTTATACTTAAATTACCAACAAAAATCCTTTTGTTCCTTAAGAAATTTATCCATGGCAACTAGAGGGGGAAGAGAAATGAATGTTTTTTAAAGAGAATGAAAGGGAAGGGAAGGGAACAGAAATTATAAGTGTTGTTGTGTTTGGTAACTTAATAAGGGGAAAAGAAGGGGAAATAAGGAGAATTATTTAAAAAGGAAATATAATTTAAAATTATAATGTGTTTTGGAGTTGAAATTGATTACATCCCAAATTGGGGTGTAATCAATTTCCCCTCCTATAAGGGGAATGAAGGGGAATAATTCCCCTTCAATTCTCTTCTCATTCAATTCCCCTCTACTATCCAAATAACATATGTACTTGATTCTCTTTATATTCCCTTCCATTCCCCTTCTATTCTACTCAATCCATGCATAGTGTAAAAGAACACTACTAACTTTTAATTTTAGAAGAACTATCAACAAGATCCTTATCTAGCTTCCTTCAAAAAAAATCTTTACCTCCTTATCAATTATATAGCACTTCATTTGTTCTCCATTGTATTTTGTTAGCACTCCATCTCCCAGAATTTGTTACTTGTTAAATGTCAATTATATACAAGCATTTTTTTTTTCACATGTGACTTGGTAGGTAGCTTTAACTTTGGGTTTTTTTTTTTTTTTTTTTTTTTATAATTTAGGTAGTATTATAGAAATAGTCAATTAATACATTTTCAATGCTTTTAGTGGCAATGTAAAATGTTACTCTTATTTTTTAAAAAATATTATATTTTAATCTTTTTATTTTTAGATTCATTTTTAATTATAGTAAATTATGAACCAAAAACCTTATTTAATAATACTAAAAATTATTTATTATTATAACAATTATTAATATTTTTATTTTTTAATATATATATATATATATATATATATATATATATATATATATATATATATATATAACCTTATATATATAGGTGTGTGTGTAATCTTTAGTTCAAAAAAATTTTATAATGTATTATATTAGTACAAGATCACCGCAGTATTTCCATGCATTAGCACTTTTAAATGTTTTTCAGAGGCCAAGTGTGAAAAAATGGAAAAAAACAGAAAGGCCGTATGTACTTTATGAAATGGGCGTAGGACTAGTGTTATGTTTTATTATTATACTATTTTTTTAAATTTCTATACTTGTTATATATAATTTTAAATTATCAAATGATTTTCTAAGTATTATTAAAATCATAATTATTAATTGTACTAATATATAAATATATACAAAAGTATGGACGGAGGAAAGAAATTTACCTAAGAGCCCTTATTTAATTGTTCACTATTTTTTTTTTAATTTCAAAATAGAGTTAATTTGGTCATTTAATAAATATTAAATTATTTTAGTATATTTTAATAAAAGCAAAACGAAAGACATTTAATTGAAAATAGAAAAAAAATATTTTAAAAGTTATACAATTCAATTGAATAAAAAGTGACACATAAAATAAAAATATAATTAACTTTTATTATTAAATTACCTTTCTGTAGAACTTTTCTAAATTATTCTCATAAAAATCTCCTTTGAACTGTTACTCATAGAAGTTATTGATAATAAACTAGTAAATCAAATCAAACTTTTCCCCATAACAAATAGTTTCCAAAATACTATTACACGTGGGATCCTTTAAATAGAAAAAATAATATAATGAATTTGTAACATTACTTATATTAATATATTTTCTATACAAAATTCCTACTTTTGAAAGAGTTAGTTAATATATGACTAAAGTTCTATTAATATTTTTTTTTTTTTAAAAAAGAAAACCTAATCCTAAGAGGATTAGTAAATTTATGTCATATATAAGTCTTATTTATATGAGTGCTCTTTTCTCTCAACATATTAGTTCATGAAAAAAAAAACCCCCTATTAATATTCTCAACATATTAGTGGTATTGCTTTTAAGTAGAACTTTTTATTTCTCTTTTGCGCAGTATTAATACTAAGATATATATATATATATATATATATATATATATATATATATATATATATATATATATATAAATCTATTTCGCTTCTTTAATTTTTTAAATTTTGATGTAATTAGATTTCTTTCTAAATTTTAAAATTTTTGATGTAATTATATTTCCTTGTAATTTTTTTTAAAAATATTCAAAAGAAATATATATAATTTAAAAGATTATTAAAATTCCCGCTCAATTATATGATCAGCCTAGAGCAAGGGGTGTTGGTGTAGGAAATGTTAAGGACTTATTATAAATAAATTTGTTAATTTTTTTTTCACATATTTATAGGTCTAGTGGTCTAACAAGAGAAAATATTTTTTATTTATTTCAATTTTAGCTCATTTTTAAAATTTTTGTATAAATGTCAAAAATTGATAAATGTGTGGCAAATGTAATCCCCAATTGGCTTCAGTCAAAATTGAATGTGGAGAAAAAGACTAAACTGCATATTTGTATACAAAGACCAAACATAGCAAATTTATATTAAATTTTAAACTTTGAAATAAATATCTTATTTTTTAAAAAATACATTAAATTTTACTATTAAATATTAATTGTTATTTTATTATTTATAAAAATTTAAAATATATTTTATTCATTTAACACTAAAATACAATAATCTAATTACTAAATTTTTTATTAAAAAATTAATGAAAATATGAATTTTTTAAAATTATAAATTGATTTTTTATTTAATTTATTGATATATATAGGTGTTAAAAGTTTAGTAGTATTAAAATTTTAAATTTAAAATAATTTAATAATTAAGGGATTAAATTGTTTTGAAGTATTAAAATAGAGGAATTAATTTATTGTCTTCATAATAGGGAACTCAAATTTAATCCCTTATTTTTTATTATAGAGTATTTATAAATTATGTTAAAATTTAGGGGAAAAATGTATTTTACCTTAGTACATTTTATTGTACGTTTATGTCTAGCTATTTTTTATATTTAAAAACTATATATTACTATTGTATAAAAGTTTATTGATTATAAATAAAATCAAATTTTTTCTATATGAGAGATAATTTGTAGGATATTATTTATGTGGGTATGTTTAGAATACGATATTATCTAATAACACTAATAGAATGCTATGATTTACCGATGGAAATTAGCAACGGATCATATTCCGTCAGTAATTACCGACGAATTAAAATTGTTGTCGGTAAAATCTACTAAAAATTTTACACGAAAAATTAGTGTTTGAATCTGCGACGGATTTTGACATCCGTCATTAATCTATCGCTAAATATTTATAAAAAATTAATCTATCGCTAAATATTTATAAAAAATTTAGAAATTTATAGGTAATATGCTAAAAAAAAGACGAATTTTTATTTACACCCCTAAATTAACGACGGATTCAATATCCGTCACTATTTGTTAACATAATAATAATAAAAAAAATGAATTCCCACAACAAACAAAAACCCTCAAATTCTTTTCTTTTCTTCCTTCTTCCTTCCCTGCCGTCGATGCCCTCTGCCGCCGCCATCTCCTTGCCACGACCACCACTCTACCGCCACAGCTCCTCCTCCTCGTCACCAGCCTCCGGCCAGCAGCAGCCACCTCCTCCTTCTCTGTTCAAGCTGTCGAGAGGGAAGCTTGAGCGCATCACTGTTGCTGCCGCCGTTCGACTCCCGCTGCTGCATTTTTGGTCGCCGTTGGATTCTTCCGCGACTGCTGCCGACCTCATTTCCCCTCCATTCTGGTATCGTAAATACCCACTTGAGTCTAATTTTATTGAGATAAAAATTATCTCTTCCACTTTAATAGCAGAAAATTGATTTATATTGACTAAATCCATTCCGAATATGTTATTTCTTTCATAAAAACATTCAATTATATTTATAAATTATATATTCTAAAATTATGTATATGAATAGTTTTTTTCTTAGATACATTTTTAATTAATGTTTAACAACAAGTTAAAATTAAATATATTATATAAATAATAAAAATTATATAAATATATATTATTCATATAGAAAATAATAATATGGGTATGTATATCCACTATAAACCCATTTTAATTCATGAAGTGTTTATGTTTTTATTTTTAAAATGAAATGTGTTTTTTTTTTTTTGAATTTGTCTATATTCCATCCAAAAATATTTGTTAATGTTTCAAATCAAACTGTTCGACAAATCCCTTATTCTGCTCTTAAAAACTTGGATGCATCTGTCACTCCACTCATGAAAATATAAATTGTTTATTTTGAAGTAGTTATTTAACTACTAGTATATATATATATGGAAAAACCCATTAATATACCCCTGAATTTTTACGTTTTATTTTATTGAGCCCCTATTCTTTTATTACATTTTATTAAGCCCTTTTACTATTATTTCTATTTTATTAAACCATTATACAATTATTTTTATAAACATTAAAGACTTTTGAAGCATAAAAAATAAAATAATAATAATAAACTACTAATGCTCATTAATGTTTTAGTTAACTAATAATATAATATTAGAAAGAGTGCTATTTTGGTAATATTATTTATATTTCAAAAGTCCTTAATGTTTATAAAAATAATTATATAAGGATTTAATAAAATTGAAATAACAGTATAAGGGTTTAATAAAAAAGAAATAATAGTAAAAAAGAGCTTAATAAAATACAATAAAAGAATATGGGTTCAATAAAATAAAATATAAAAGTTGAGGGGTCAAGTGTTGGGTTTTTCCTATATATATAAGATCATATGAATCTTTTAAATGTTTATTTTTTAAAAATAATTGTGTAAAATATGCACTTGAGTCTTTTTGAATTGTTAAAAGTGGCTTTTATCAAAATTCAAAAAGATGAATTTTTTAAAAAACAATAATAATATCATTTTGGTCAAGAATTGGCCGTCATAGAATACATTCAAACATAAAACATGGAAAAGTTAGATGAAATTTGTCATACCTTTTATCATTATCTATACCAACTTTACTATATGTAATGCATTAATAATAGTTATTAGAGTATAATCATAAGTACCATATTATATGGTTGATTGAGCAATGTCTTTTGGATCCACTTTAGTCATCTTCAATCTATATATTTTTATGCATTACATGCCGAGTTTTTGCAATTTTGAATTTGTTTTGTTTTGGGGTAACAACTATTTATGCTTAGAATTGTGCTATATTAAATCAGAAAAAAACAATCATTTAGTGTTGGTCTTACGTTCAAGACAAGGCTCTAAAACTAAAATATATCATGTTAAATATATATATATATATATATATATATATATATATATATATATATATATATATATATATATATATATATAAGTCTTGATTTAAAACATTTTTATCATTTAAAGAGACTGTTATGTTTGGATAGTAGCTAAAGCTGACTGGTCCTTTATTAAGACAGGATTCCACCATTCCTAACAAAGAATCAGAGAAAATTGTGAACCTAGCATCCCTGAGGACAACTAAGATCGAAGTATCTAGGCCTTCCCTAGTAAGGGGTTTGATTCTTATTTGAACAAGGCCTATATGAATGTATTTATAGGAGCGATCCCTATGTTTTTGTAAAGATTTTGAAGAAAGAAGTTGGATTTCTTCAAAAGGTTTGGAAATTTAAATATACCTTTCCTCAGTTTTGATTGTAAAATTATTTTTCAGAAAAGAGAGTTTGGAAGATTCATAAATATATTTTTTTAGAATCTTGGGAATTTCTTAGTCATCAATATGTTTGAAAAAATCTTTAATAGTCAGTTCATCACTACTGACTACCCGTTTGGATTCTAATGAATTGGAGTAGAAGAGTTTGAAAAGGATTGATTTTTACAGAAAAAGTTTTCTAAATTCATTTTAAAAATTAAAACATTAAAACATTTGAAATGAACAGGAGTATGACTACCAGATTTGCTGCCCTATAGTATATATAAGCAAAATGAGTCAACAATAAATCCAAACAAGCAAACTTGAGTTTGCTCAAGTAATCAGAGACCAACTGAGCAGAATCAAACAAGCTTCTAGCTCAGAAACCTCTAAAGTTGTACCTGAGACTCCTCTTTTGAGGATTATCAGTACCATTGACCAGACCGAGAACTCTTCTGATGAAAAGGAAAGTCAAAATGACCAGCCAAGTTAACCAAGTCTCTAAGTCAATAGGTTAGACTGGTCAATCATTCCTAGGACTGTTGCAATGGCTCTTGACATAGTTAAACAGCCTGATGTGTTCCAAGAGACACCGAGGACCGAAAGAGGGTAAACAGAAATGAAAAAGAAGAGTAGAAGATTTAAAATATTTTAAATAATTTACTACATTAAACTAGCCAGAACCTCAAATATCACGAGGTAGGTATCAACAGTAAATAAAACAAAAAGGAAGAAAAAGATGAATGCAATATAAATGCAAAATGCAAAATACAACCTACAAAACACACAGCACAATTGTACGACCTAGAAGAAGTCCAGACAGGTAGCTGTACTCAAGCACAAAAGAAAATAATATAATAAGTTTCACAGAATTTTTGATGTGCAAGATCCTTCAAAGAGGCAAGCATAGAACATATGTTCTGTTACTTGAACAAATAGAAAATAAATTAATTAAAGTTTAAATTAAAATTTTAATACCTTTTATATATGTCAAAATATAAGAGATACAAATTATGATCAAGTTTGGATACAAGTGTTTAAGGAAATATGTTTGTCTTAATCACTTATTTACAGTTTGGAAGAATAATGTTTTTTGTTCTAAGAATGATGTTCTAAAAAATTCTCTTATCTTTTGATACAGGATGATCCTTTTACAGAAGAGCTTGGAGCTGTTAACTATAATTGAGGATCCTGTTCCTTCACATGTGAAAGTTGAAAAATGAGCCTACTATGGTGGCAGACAAGTATGAATGCTGATGAAGAGTGGGTGAGCTTTCTTTTCTCTTGTCCTTTGTGGTAGTTGGCAGACATGAGTTAGAGATGGGTCACATCTCTTGATTTCAACTAGAGAAATGAGGTAGATGGCAAACAAAATAATAGTCTGTAATAATTAACTTTTTTACTTTTTTTTATTTTTTTATTTTATTTTTCTACTTTTGGCAGGTAGTATGAACCTTTTACATAGAGTAACTTTTACAAATTATTTTACTACAAAGTAACAGTAAACTATGGTTTGAAATTTTTAATTGGTGAGAAAATACCAAAACAGTTATCTTCATTATCATCTCCTAAGTCAATGATTGGTTCAGAGGAGCTTGAATTTGATGATGATGCTGGCTTGATTGATCCCAGTTTGGATGAGGAAGACCTATTTTCCATTAGTATTTGGTAAAAATTCTACAAGTATACAGAATCGACAAGTAGTACTAAAGATATCATTCCCACAGAGATTTCAATTTATCCACCTAATAATCTATTTCTAATTGTTTAAAGCTCCTAATCGTAATAATCAATTTAACTATAATTAACTAGAACTTAAATGAAAATACAAATCCTAATTATGAAATTAATTAACAAAATCTAAAACAACCATTAGAAAATTAATTCACCTTACACTCATTAGCCAATTCTCTTTCCTCAATTCAATTATTCATGCAAATCATGAGTTATCTAATGTCATAATTACCTTTCTCAAGGCTAATTAATATACTATGCAATCCTTAATTAAGAACATGCAATTCAACTCTCATTATAATTACAAACCCTAATTAATCAAATCACAAAGTTTAATCTCAACTCTTAAGGAATTTAATCAATATAATCTATCTCTAGCATTGAACCAATTTAATCTATGTTTATAACTCAACTGAAATTATCATCTCTCAATGCATCATTCCAATTATAATCATGTCAATACTGGCCAAACATAAACAAGTATAAATCTCAATAAACATAATTTTTTAATGAATAAACGATTTATTGGAAAGAAAAATTAACTAATTCATGTTCAGATCCTTAATCCCCTAATGAATAAAAACCTAGCCTAACATAATAAAACTAAACTCTAAAGACAAGTAAAAGAATTCCATCACTAATTATAAGAATTAAGAAGAAGAAATAGAAATTCAATCTCTTGATATCTCCAATCTTGATCCTCAATAATACCTTAAAGGTCCTCTTTTTCTGTCCAAAGATCCTTTTCTACGTGCTCTCTTATTCCTTTTATAGTTTTTTCTTCAATTCCCCTTAGATTAAGGTTTAAAGAAGTCAATCCAAACCTGTCTCTTCCGTACACACGGCCATGTTGATTTCCTACATGCCCGTGTCTTCCTTATATGCAACATCCGGGTACCTGTACGGCCATGTCCGGAGCCGTATCTCAAGTATGTAAAATTGGCAGCGCATCACACGACCGTGTCCCGACCCATGTTCAGGGTATTCAAATCCTCCAGCAAACTACACGGGCAGACACACAGCCGTGTTATTTCCTGTGTTCACAATAGATTCAAAAATCAACTTTAATTGCTCCCAATCTTCAACTAATCCGCATCCAACCTTGATTAATGACCTATAAATATAAAATAAATATAAATACCCTATCTTATCACAAGTTAACATAAAATAACATAAATTTACTACCTAAAACATAATAAAATATACAATAATCAAATTTCCCCACACTTAAGCATTTGCTTGTCCTCAAGCAAAAATTACTTAACATCTTATCACCAATATGAACAAAACTCAAAGATCACTTTCACTTGCACATTTAACATATTCTCCAGTTAATATATATCTTATAACTCAAAAATTAAAGGATTTAGCACATTACCATATGAAAAGCTATCCCCTTAATTACAACCAAAAATTTCACAATTTAACATTTAACTTAAACCAACCATTAATTTCATCATATTACTTTGTCAACATGAGTGCGTTTTACGCTCCATCTCATATATTTTTTTCTTATTGCAAATCAAATTCGTCAATTGAGTGAGTGCATTTTATGCTCCTTCTCACAACATTTCTACATACAACTCAACAAAATTTTTTTTTTTACAAATAAATTAAGCAAGTACGTGTAATACTCCATCTTGCCCCAATTACATAGTTTGCTTAAATTAAACATTAATCTATGAGTCTCAATCATAACTAAAAGGAATTAGCATTAAGTTCATTAAATAAAAAAAAATCCTTTAACCCTCAAATTATCACCTAAGTTTAAAAATCACAAGCTATACATTAATTGGAGAATATATCAACTATACAAAGAAATCAAATCATTTGAATAAAGTTCATCAAAGTGATAAGCACAATCAAATACTTAAACGTGAAATCCTAAACATAACTAAACACAAAACAAAAATTTAAAATTTTTCAAATTACTCCCTCCACACTTAATTGACACAGTGTCCCCAATGTGTAAAAGAGATAAAAAATAAAGGAGAAAAAGAACTAGTACTCCCTTGATTTTGAATTGTATAATGGAATCGTCGAATGTGGAGAATGGAATAATCGAACTAAACAAAACTGTAACACAAACAAAAATAACAAAAAACATTAAAGGAACACATAATATAATATAATATCAAATTGTACATAATCCAAATGAAAACATAAAATAATAGAATAGAAACAAAATAAAACAAACAAACACAATAGTCAGTCATCAAGGTCATCAGCATCATCGGAATCATCCACATCCTCGCCATCATCATCATCATCAGCCTCATCCTCCTCCGCAGCAGTAGCAGTATCTAAGTCAGCCTCATCAATCTCCGCATCGAACTCTGCATCATCAGGCTGAGGAGCAAAGGAAGTCTGGGGCTCTATGGACTCGAAAGTGGTAGAAAAGAATGCAGCTGGAGCATGTGACATCGGTGGGGGATCCACACCCCTCTCAATCATCAGAGACATAAGGCACTACTGCTGCCAGTCAAGCTGGGAATGGATATGTCAGAGCATAATCTCATGTTGTCTATGTGTAGCCTCCTGATGCTGCTGTGCTGCCTCAATCCGTGCCAATGCATCAGCATGATGAACTGGAGGAATCTCTAGTGTAGGAATATTGGGAATAGCATCATCATGGCCCTCATCCTCCTCAGGTACCCCCTCTCTAAGTGGAGCACCATCAATCAGGACATATCGATCACCTCTCTTCTCCACAAGGCGCATCGATCTAAAGGTATCGATGGCCAACTCAATAGTCAAACTCCTCCTAGTCAACCCTGTTAAAGCATTAAACACCCCTAAGTACTTAGCTAACCTAGTAATATAGCATCCACCGCATAAAGCCCCTCTCGACTTATTTGACATAGTGTCAAAATAAGTCGCTAAACCATAACCCAAATTACAGGTCGTTCGGGACATCAAACACGACAAATAAAATATATCCCGGACCATCACAACTCTAGTGCTCTCATGTTGACCACATATCATGTGGGCTATAATCCAATGCAACACTCTCGATACAAGGGATCTAAAATACGTACTTTTCGACTTAGTAGGCTCGTATCGATCCTGAAACTCAGGATGAGCATGTAATCTCCAAAAACCCCTAGTACATGATCTCGACCCATGCAACGCAGAGTTTTAGTATAACTCTGTCGTAAGAAAGGATTCCCTATACAAACCTAGGGCGACCCCAAACTCGGTAATGGACATGGTAAATTGCTGGCCCCCCAAACGAAATTGAACAACTCCGGGTCATTCATAATCAATCCTCTTTTTATCCAAAACAAATGATGCAAGGAATTCAACCAGTAATTCAGTATAACCTGAATCCCTAATGTCAATCAGCGCTCTCCAACCCTCCTAATTTAATATACTATGTATCTCATTCCACAAACCAATTTGTTCTAAATCCGAATGACTCGGATATCTATTTAGTTCAATTGAAAGAGATGTGAGGGATTGTACCTTTGCTTGTATCTATTTATTAATGAATTAGAGAAGAGGATGAAGCATATTATCGGTCGCTGGTGCAGCTGCTTGTAGTGGCGGGTTCGCCTGAGGCACTCACAGGGGCGGTGCTAGTCGTCGGTGAGAGGAAGTTGGCCTATCCCTTTGGGCGCAGGTTTTGACTCGCATGGGTGGAGGCGCATGCATGGTGAAACGATGGATTTAGTGGTGAGGAGAGAAAGAATCGGTGGGAAATCAGTGGTGTTTGGTCAAATTTTCGATCGGAATGTCGATTTCGGTAGGTAGGTAGAAGGAAGAAGTCAAGAGGATAAATGGGCGCGAAAGAATGAATTTTAAAATCCTTAACTGTTCACTTATAATTCCAGATGATACACAGGCGTGTATGTCCAACACGGGTGTATTGCGCTTAAGTTGGGGATTTTTATAAAAAACACGGCTCAAGACATAGGTGTGTATCTGCCCGTGTATCCTGCTGTCAAAATTAATTCATGTCAACACGGCCTATCACACGAGCGTATTTCAGCCCGTATATCTTGCTGTTCTTTTTCTTAAGGTTGAACATGATCTTCCACACGGGCATGTCTCTGCCCGTGTTCACCCTTATTGCTCCTTTTCTTGAATTTCTCAACCCTCTTTTATTCTTTTCATTAGTAAACCTAAAAAAAAATAAAAATACCAAAATCAAAGTATCTACCATAGAAAATCTAACTAAATAAATGAAAATTGCATAAAAATTGGGTTGCCTCCTAATAAGTGCTAATTTAAGGTACCTAGCTTTACCCTAACAAAATCAAAGCTACTTGGGATTAGAATTGGCATCAAAAGAAACATTTTCCTTCTCCCTTACCCACAAACCTCCACAATAGAGTCTACATCGTTGCCCATTCACTTTGAACTGCTCGCCTTTATCATTTTCAAGCTCAATGGCACTATGAGGGAATGTTTGCACCACTTTGAATGGTCCACTCCATCTAGACTTCAATTTACCTGGAAATAAGCGAAGACATGAGTTAAACAACAACACTAAATCACCAACCTTAAAGTCATTCTTCATGATATGAGCATCATGCCACTTCTTTGTCTTTTTCTTGAAGAGTTTGGCATTTTCATAAGCTTGGAGGCGAATTTCATCTAACTCATTAATTTATAACAGCCTCCTCTCTCCCACGGACTTCAAATCAAAATTTAGTGTCTTAATAGCCCAATATGCTCGATGTTCTAGCTCAACAGGTAGATAACATGCCTTTCCAAATAACAACCTATATGGTGACATACCAATTGGTGTTTTGAATGCCGTACGATAAGCCCACAATGTGTCATCCAACTTTGTAGCCCAATCCTTCCTTGAACTACTAACTGTCTTCTCTAGAATCTTTTTAAGCTCACGATTCGTTACCTCCACTTGTCCACTTATTTGAGGATGATAAGGTGTGGCGATTTTATGATGCACACCATATTTTTTCAAAAAAACCTCAAACTGATGATTGTAAAAATACAACCCCCCATCACTTATGATAGCACGTGGTACTCCAAATCTAGTGAATATCTTCTTTAGGAACTTAAGCACTACCTTTGCATCGTTTGTGGGTGTTGCCAAAGCTTCTGCCTATTTAGACACATAACCCACTCCCACAAGAATGTATTGGTTCCCAAAAGAAGATGAAAAGGGTCTCATAAAGTCTATCCCCCATACATCAAAAATCTCAACCTCTAGAATTGAAGTAAGAGGCAGTTCATGATGTTTTGACATGTTCCCAATACGTTGGCATCGATCACAATATAGGACAAACTCCCTTACATCCTTAAATAGTGTTGGCCAAAAAAAACCACTCTCCAACACCTTTGCACCTATTTTGGATGCTCCATAATGTCCTCCATAACTTGACCCATGACAATGTGTTAGAACCTCTAGTACCTCTGTATCTGGAATGCATCTCCTAATCATACCATCTCCATAGATTTTGTAGAGATAAGGGTCCTCCCATAGGTATTGCCTCACCTCATACAACAACCTCTTCTTTTTTTGGTGTGATAATCTCTCCGGTAACACCCCCCCAACTAAATAATTAGCAATGTTTGCATACTAAGGGGTTGCTATATGGTGTAGTGCCAAAAGGAACTCATCCAGGAAACTATCTCCAATAGGCTTTGTTGCACTCTCCTCTTACTTTTCTAGATGTAATAAATGGTCCGCCACTAAATTTTCTGAGCCTTTCTTATCCTTAATCTCCAAATCAAATTCCTGTAACAGTAAAACCCATCTCATTAGTCTCGGTTTAGCATCCTTTTTAGCAAGTAGATGTTGAATGGCGGAATGGTCTATGTAGATGATAATTTTTGACCCTAAGAGGTAGGAACAAAATTTATCTATAGCAAAAACCACCGCTAACATCTCTTTTTCTGTGGTAGTGTAGTTGATTTGAGCCTCTGTCAGTGTGCGACTAGCATAGTAGATCACATATAGATGGTTATCCTTCATTTGCCCTAGAACAGCTCCTATGACATAGTCACTAGCATCACATATTATTTCAAAGGGTAAGGACCAATCTGGAGGTGTAATAATTGGTGTCGATACCAATGCCTTCTTTAACCTGTCAAAAGCACTCAATCACGCATCATTGAAGACAAATGGCACATCTTTAATTAATAAGTTAATTAAAGGTTTGACAATTAATGAAAAATTCTTAATAAAACACCGATAAAAACCGGCATGCCCTAAAAAACCTCTAACTCCCTTAAAAGATGTAGGTGGTGGTAACTTTTCAATGATCTCTGTCTTAGCTCGATCCACTTCGATTCCCTTGCTAAAAATCATGCGACCTAAGACTATCCCTTCCTCTACCATAAAATGGCATTTTTTCCAATTGAGCACAAGGTGAGTCTCTTTACATCTCCTTAAAATCCTGTCAAGGTTAGCTAAACACAAATTAAAAGAATCACTAAAAATAGAAAAATCATCCATAAACACCTCCATAATGTTCTCAATTAAGTTAGAAAATATGGCCATCATGCAACGTTGAAAAGTATTGGGTGCATTGCACAACCCAAAAGGCATGCGTCTATATACAAATGTACCATAAGGACATGTAAATGTAGTTTTCTCTTGGTCCTCGGGATAGATAAAAATCTGATTATAGCCCGAGTACCCATCAAGAAAATAATAATAAGTATGGCCCGCTATTCTCTCTAGCATTTGATCAATAAAGGGAATAGGAAAATGGTCCTTCCTAGTGGCATTATTTAACTTCCTATAATCAATACACACTCTCCACCCATCTACCACTCTCTTAGAAATGAGCTCTCCTTCATTATTTTCTACCACAGTCATCCTACTCTTCTTTGGTACATATTGCACCGGGCTAACCCACTCACTATCGAAAATAGGATATATAATTTCTGCATCTAATAATTTCACTATCTCCTTTTTTACTACCTCTTTTATGTTTGGGTTTAGCCTCCTTTGCCTCTCAGCTATGGGTTTATGCCCATCCTCTATATGTAACCTATGCATGACAATAGAGGGACTGATTCCCTTTATGTCAGCAATTTGCCACCCTAATGCCCTAACTCGCCCCCTCACTACCTCATATACCCTCATCTCTTGTTCAACACTCAGTTTATTAGATATTATGATGGGTAATGTGTTATTTTCACCTAAGAATGCATATCTCAAATGATTAGGCAATGGTTTGAGTTCTAACTTAAGGGGTTTTTCAATGGATGGAGGTGTAGGGTTGTCACTTCTAACTAAGAGGTCAGGGTTAGTGAATGTGTTCTCATCCTCATTCTTAGTGTCAATAGCATTCCACTCTTCATCATCACTATTATAGAGTGAAAAATTTTCTTACACAATACAATCATCTAATGATACTATTTTCATGCATGCTTCATCATCTAAGGGATATTTCATGAGTTTAGACATGATAAATTCAACACTCTCATCCCCTACCCTTAGAGTGAGCTTGCCCTCATACACATCAATTAAGGCCCTACTAGTATTAAGGAATGGTATACCTAATATCAATGGACAATGCCTATCCTCCTCAAAATCTAAAATAACAAAATCAACGGGAAAGATAAACCTGTCCACTTTGACTAGAACATCCTCCACCACTCTATATGGCCTTTTTATTGAATGATCCGCCAATTGCAATGTCATGTTGGTTGCCTTGACATCTCATAATCCAAGTTTCCTGAAAATAGACAAAAACATCAAATTAATGCTAGCACCTAAGTCACACAAACAATGTAGAAACTCATTAATTCCAACAATGCATGGGATTGTCAAACTCCCAGGATCCTTTAATTTAGTAGGAATTTTTCTTGAGGTGATTGAGCTACATGTGTCTCCTAATGTCACTGTTTCGTTGTTGTTCCATGTAAGCTTATTTGTGATGATCTCCTTTAAGAACTTAGCATACTTGGGCATTTTCACTAATGCCTCCGCCAAAGGAATGTTAATTTGAAGTTTCTTAAAAATTTCTAAAAATTTGGAAAATTGCTCGCCATCCTTTTGTTTCTTAAACCTATGGGGGAAAGGAATTTTAGGTGCTAGTGGTGAGGATGAACTTTGCACATTTGCTTCATTTGTCTCTACACCTTTACCCATCATTTCCTCTTCTTCCTTTGTACTTGGTTCCTTCTCTACATCAGCCTTGTTAGATGTGTCCTCATTGTCCACCTCAATCTTTGCTTTTAGTTCTTTACCACTTTATAGAGTGATAGCCTTGACATCCCTTGGATTTATCTCGGTATTGCTAGAAAGATTTCCTTGTCCTCGTGTAGCCACAACATTAGCTAGCTGTCCCAACTGAACTTCGATGTTATGAATCAAAGAGGAATGATTCTTTGCAATCTGATCAAACTTTACTTCCATCCTCTTTTGATTCTCATTTTGGTTTGATATTTTGGTAGTGATGGCATCAAAAAATTTATCTAATTTGTTCTCCACAAATGCCATCCTATCTTGTTGTGGTTGTTGAAAACCTGGGGGACCTTGAGCCTTTGCCATGTTATTTGGTGCAGCCATGTTGTTGTTGTTACTCCAAGAAAAAATTGGATGGTTGTGCCATCCAGGATTGTATATATTGGAGTAGGGATTATTAGCCTGCCTCCCTTGGAATTGGTTGCCAACATAGTTAGCTTGCACTACACCATTGTCTCCATAATTTCCTGCATTACATGAGACAAATTCATCACCAATATTGCCTATTATATGACATTGCTCACCTTGAAAATTCGTAGGGGTTACATTGGCCTTATGTGAAAGGTTACCTAATTGCTTGGAAAGTGCAGAAATTTATGCTTGAAGGGCTGTCACACTATCCACCTCGAGCTTGCCTGAAGCCTTAGGTGCAATAGCTTGTTCTGCAGGCCACAAACAACTATCAAATGCCATCGTCTCTAAAATTACTGTCGCTTCATCCACTGTCTTCCTCATCAATGAATACCCAGTTTTAGAATCAATGGTGTCATGAGTAGCCAGGGTAACTCCATTGTAGAAAGTTCAAATCAGCACATCTTTAGGTAGTCCATGATGTGGACAAATCCTTTGCGCATTTGTGAACCTCTCCTACGCTTCACTCATTGACTCATGTTCAAATTGTTGAAATGAGATAATTTCTTTCATAATTTTGGCCGTATTTAATGGTGGAAAATATTTAGCAAGGAATGCCTTTGCTAAATCATCCCATATTGTGAACGAACCAGCTGATTGAGTCTTCAACCAAATCTTTTCCTTATCCTTAAGTGAAAAAGGAAATAGGCTCAACCTCAATGCATCTTTAGTTACACCATTCATTTTAATGGTGTCACATAGCTCCAAAAATTCAGCGATATGGTCATTGGGATCCTCCTTAGTCATGCCAAAGAACTAAACCATATTCTGAATCATTTGGATCAAGGATGGCTTGATCTCAAAGTTGTTGGAGTTGATGGATGGCCTAGTAATGCTACATTGAGTACCACCAAATCCTGGCATAGATGTGTCCAAAAGGACCTTATTATCAGCCTGAGCATCAACCACCCTATTATTGTCATTATTATTATTCCCATCATCAGCCATCTTGATTGGCTCAACTATTCGTGCTTTCTCTTTTGATTTGTCCTTTGTTTGTTTCCTATTTGATTTCTCTAACTTAGTAAGTTCTGGCACGTATGTAAGCTTTTCCTTTCCTGATCATTGGGTATTATGTATACACCTACAATCAAAATAAGATTAAATAAAAGAAAAGAAAATTTTTCTTTAATCTAAAAGAAAGACAATCAACTATGGTGTTAGATCACAATCCCCGGCAACGGCGCCAAAAACTTATTTGGTAAAAACTCTGCAAGTATACAGAATCGATAAGTAGTACTAAAGATATTATTTCCACAGAGATTTTAATCTATCCACCTATTAATCTATTTCTAATTATTTAAAGCTCCCAATCGTAATAATCAATTTAACTATAATTAACTAAAACTTAAATGAAAATACAAATCCTAATTGTGAAATCAATTAACCAAATCTAAAACAACCATTAGGAAATTAATTTACCTCACACTCATTAGCCAATTCCCTTTCCTTAATTCAATTATTCATGCAAATCCTGTGTTATCTAATGTCATAATTACCTTTCTCAAGGCTAATTAATATACTATGCAATCCTTAATTAAGAACATGCAATTCAACTCTTATTGTAATTACAAACCTTAATTAATCAAATCACAAAGTTTAATCTCAACTCTTAAGGAATTTAATCAATTTAATCTATCTCTAGCATTGAACCAATTTAATCTATGTTTATAACTCTACTAAAATTATCATCTCTCAATGCATAATTCCAATTATAATCATGTCAATGCTGGCCAAACATAAACAAGCATGAATCTCAATAAACATAATTTTTTTCATGAATAAATGATTTATTGGAAAGAAAAATTAACTAATTCATGTTCAGATCCTTAATCCCCTAATGAATAAAAACCTAGCCTAACATAATAAAACTAAACTCTAAAGACAAGTAAAATAATTCCATCACCAATTACAAGAATTAAGAAGAAGAAATAGAAATTCAATCTCTTGATATCTCCAATCTTCAATCTCCAATCTTGATCCTCAATAATGCCTTAAAGGTCCTCTTTTTCTGTCCAAAGATCCTTTTCTACGCGCTCTCTTATTCCTTTTATAGTTTTTCTTCAATTCCCCTTAGATTAGGGTTTAAAGAAGTCAATCCGAACCTGTCTCTTCCACACACACGACCATGTTGATTTCCTATACGCCTGTGTCTTCCTTATATGCAACATCCGAGTACCTACACGGCTATATCCCGAGCCGTGTCTCAAGTATATAAAATTGGCAGCACATCACACGGCCTGACAAATGGCTGTATCCCGACCCGTGTTCAGGGTATTCAAATCCTCCAGCAAACTACACGGGTAGACACACAGCCGTGTTGTTGCCTGTGTTCATAATAGATTCAAAAATCAACTTCAATTGCTCCCAATCTTCAGCTAATCTGCATCCAACCTTGATTAATGACCTATAGATATAAAATAAATATAAATACCCTATCTTATCACAAGTTTACACAAAATAACATAAATTTACTACCTAAAACATAATAAAATATACACTAATCAATTAGTTGTTGAATCATCTGGAAGAAGTCTTCTTCTGTTTCAGCACCAGCTAGCTTTGGCATTAAAAATGACTTATGTGCCAAGAAAGTTATTGTCTCATTTGGGCATGGAAGCAAATTATTTTTGACTAGCTAATTATTGATCTTTTGAAGAGTGATCTTCTCTTTGTAGGAAAATGAGTCTGACCATTTGACTTTGAATGTCCTGGTACGAATAGTTTATCCATCATATGTCATGTTATAATAGAAATACCATACACATACCTAGGGCAGAAAGAATTTTGAACAGAAAATAAGAAAAGGATTGAACCATTTTTCATTTTCTGATGGTTTGTAATGTTGTTTGAAAAGGTCATAATAAGGTTTGACTTCTGGAATAAGTGTTTCAAGAATGTTTCCAAAGAAAGTCCATCATTGAATGAACCAAATAGGGAGTTTGGAGGTTTAGAATTCTCTATCAAAGTAGAATAACCAAGAATGGTTGTATCCATCATTTTGGATAAAGAAAGAATGAAACCAGGCTTGCTGATAATCCCAGTAGTTAAAAAACTAGTAGTGGGTTATTCTGGTATGCAGGTCTGGAGGAAAAAGTTTTAACCTATGCAAATCAGTTCCCTATTCAGAAGGGTGAATGATTTTCTGAATGGTGCAAGTTGAATAAGAAGGATGTGGATATTTTTCATCCTTTTTAAAATGTTTGAATTTGGTTGAGCCAATTGTTTCCAAAAAAGATTGGTAAAAACTTTAGGGCTTTAAAATATCCCATGGTTTGTAAAACTAACTTTTTGGAAAAAGTTTGGAAACTGCCTTGGAGAGTTTTTTTATCGAAAAATCCTTCCTCCATAGTCAAAATGTTTTGAAAATTCATTTATTCTAAATAATTTGAGCTTGGTCTCAAAACTTGTTTTTCTTTTAAAACAATTTAAGAAGAAACTTGTTTGAAAATCATTTGAGATGGGTTTTCAATAGAAATCTCCATCTTTGGATTTTTTGAACAATTTCTTTTCCTTTTCCCTTTTTAGTTGAAGATTGGGAAGAGGAAGAGGTTTGGACCGAAGTTTGAGAAGCCTTTAATATATTTTATAGAGCCTGAATGAGCTCTAGAGATTGGGTGAGTTGTTCAACCCATATTTGGATTTGGGCCTCAATATCTTCTTCCTCTTAGACTATGTCCATCCACGATTTCACTGGTTGGGCTGAAGATGGTTTGTAAAGTGTTTGGGCCTATGTTTGGGCTCATGTTTAGACTTGTGGTGTTTGGGCTTGGATTTTATCCTCACTAGGGTTTGGATCTTTTGTAGGGGCCTTGCCCTTATCTTTCTTTCTAGGCATCAGGACTTGTTTTGAAGAAATTTCTGGGTCAGAAAATCAGGAATTGAGTTTGTATCTCCCTGTATATATTCAATTTCAAAAAGAAATATAGAAAAGATGGCTTGCCATCTAGCAAAAATTTATTTGGAAGCAATATTTTGAATATCTTTTTGTAAAACTTCTTTTATAGATTTGCAATCAATTCTTAAAAGAAATTTTTGGTTCAAAAGATTACTTTGAAATTTGGTAATGCATAAAATAATTGAAATAATTTCTTTCTTGATAGTAGAATAATTCTTTTGACAATTATTCCAGTGTGCAGATTTAAACTAGACTATGCATTCCCTATTATTTTGAACTTGTTTTAGAATACCTCCATATCCTAATTTTGATGCATTTATTTTCACTATCTTAGGAGCTAATGGATCAGCTATATGCATATACAGAATTTCTAAAACTTATTTTTTGATTTATCGAATAATATCTGCATGATGATTAAACCATACAACTGGGTTTTTTTTCAATCTATCATGCAGAGGTTTTGCAAGACGGTTGATGTTTGAACAGAAATCTAAAACATAATTCAAACTTCTCAAAAATCTTTACAATTGAGTTTTATCTAAAATTTTATTTAGAAATTTAGATGCAACTATAAGAGATCTTTTAATTAGAGTTATGGTTCCATGGAAAATGTAATGACCTAAAAAATGAACTGTAGTTTAGAAAAGTGAAATCTTTGATTTCAAAACTACTAAATCATTTTTCTTTGTAACTTGGAAAATGGTGTGCAGATGTTTGAAATGCTGTTCAATTGAGTTTGAAAAAGTCAAAATATCATCAATGTAAACAATACAGAATTTGAAAAATGGATTAAAAATGTCATTCACAATTCTTTGAAATTCTGAAGGAGCATTTTTCAAACCAAAAGGCATAACATTCCATTCATACTGTCCAAAAGGAACTGTGAATGTAGTCTTATACCTATCTTTTGGATGAATTTGAATTTGCTAAAAACCTGATTTCATATTAAACTTGGAAAAAATCAAAGCATAATGAAGTTTTTGAAGCAAATCTTTTTTGTTTGGAATAGGATAATAAATCCATTTCAAAGGTTTGTAATTGATTACTAACCTAGGAGTACCTCTTTCTATCTCACTATTTTTGTTAACATAGAAAGCAACACAAGACCAGGAAGACCTAGATTTGGAAATTAGACCCTTAGACTCTAGATCTTGGATTTCTTCCCTACAATGTTTTTCTAGGGCTTCATTCATTTGGATTGGTCGAGCCTTTGTTGGAATCTGACATTCATCAAAATTATTTTCATAGGGCAGATAAACTATGTGTTATTTTCTGCTCCAAAAAACATTTGAAAGATCAAAACAAACTTTATTTTCAACTTAGTTTTGAAAATCTTGAATTTTTTATTTTATAAAATCATTTTGAAGTTGATTCTGAATCCTTTAAAAATGCACATCTTGCTACAAATGCATCAGATGCGTTTATTTGACTTTAATTAATTCATTGATTATGAAATTGTAAATAGAATGTGCTTTAATCAAATTTAAATTTCTATTTTTGGGCTTTTCAGTAAAAGGAAAAACCAGTTTTGAATTTCTTACTTTAAAACAAATTCCTTATTCATTGACCTTATAGGGAGTAATTAAATTAATGAAAGGAGTCCTTAATATGACAATTGAACGCAAATCTTTTGCAAGAATGAAAAATTTCTTGAGTGCAATATTTCCTGTAACCACTGAGGCTCCGACTTTGCTACCAATGGTCAATTAAGAATCGTTTGCAGCTGCAAGTTTTTCTTTTATTTTCTAATGGAATCATTTTAGAACTAAATCATATCTAATACAACTTAAATCAGCACCTATATCAAATAATGCAATAGTATCCAATTCAAAATCTTTTGAGAAAATAATTTTGGTTTAGATTAAATATTTTCGAGAAGTAATTTCTCTTAAAACATTTATCTAATTCTTTGGAATTTCTGGAAACTCTTCTAGGCATCCTAGGTTTTATGGTTTAGAAGGACCTTCATGGTTTTCTGAATCAGAACTTGAAACATTAGATTTTTGTTTGGAAATAAGAGATTGAATAATGTCAGAGTCTCTTTATTATTTGGCTTTACGTTCTTTTAATTCGAACTTAATGGTTTTGACCTCTTTCTGAAGATCATGAAGTGTTCCTACATGAGTTTTAGTCTTTTTAACTTTATCAAGAATACTTGTCAGGCTATAACTATTTTTAGTCGTAGAAGGTAAAATAAAAAGAGATGCAGAAGGAGTTTCAACGGATTTGTCTTCTAAAGATTTTAGAAGTCGATCGAGATACTCTTTTTGAAGTTTAGAATCACTAATATGTTTAATAGTTTCAAAAATCATTTCTTGATCTCTGGTATGCATATTAATATGTTTGGAAGGTTTGTCAGAGTCATCAGGGGAATCTGAATCAGACATTGATGAAGTAGCAATTTCATCAATTTGGAGAGGACTATTGTCCTCCGACATGTTTGGAGAGCTAGACTCAAAGGACTAAAGCAGAAGGACATAAATGTTTTAGAGGACTTCTTATTCTAATCCTACTTCATGGAGTCTAGTGTTTACTCGACAGAATTTGGCAGTGTGACCTTTTTTGCCACACTTGTAACAGGTAATATCCTTAAGGCTCTTCTTAGGGGATTTCCTGTAAGGTTTGGAAGTAGACTTCTTATAAGGCTTAGAAAATTTTTTGGATGAGGAAGACTTCTTATAGTAGTCTTCTTTGTTATGTTTATAAGACCTATAAGATTTTTTATATTTATGAGACTTGGATTTTCTGTAAGGTTTAGTTTAACACTTACCATTATAGGATTTGGATTTGGTTTCAATAGGATTGTTGAAGTCAAATTGTCAACAGAAATTTCCAACTTCCTATCTGGTTTTCTTAAGTTCCCATTTAAGGTGTTTTTGTAGCTTTAGATCTTGATAGATCTTAAGCCCTTTAGTTTGGGTCAGGCTAATCAGTTCACTGTAAGTAAACTGATTATAAGGTATTTGATTACCATAAGAAGCTCTAATGGTATTTCTAACCTTTTCATCTAGCAGTTTGGGTAAACCGGTAAGGAATTTCTCCTTCCAAAATGGATGATTAGAGTCTTCTCGAAGCATGACTCTGGTTAGAAAAGTATTTTTGTATGTTTGGAAATCACTGAGCTTTTTGTAATGCAGGTTGCTTAGTAGCTCTATATTTTTACCTTTGAGATGGCCAGGATCTCCTATAAAGTGTAAGGAGATGGTCAAGATTAAGGTAGACACAACATCTTGTACTAGGTTACCTATATCATCTAAGATAGGTGTACCATCTTTAAAGGTTTGGATTACAGATAAGATCTGCAGTTGTTATTCTTGGGTCAGGTAGTAGTCCCACTAACCCTTGAGTTGACTAGAAAAACTGACAATAAGGAGTTCAGCTATGGCTTTGTCCATACTCCCAGTTTGAGTTTTGTAGGCATTAGCTACCATGGTCATTTGTTGAAGGAGTCCTAAGACTTGGTACTCACTTATACCATATAGGCTCTATTCATAGATAGAAGAGGCATTAAACCTCGACTGTGGGTAGACATCATACTGTTTGACTATGTCAGGAGCCATTACAACAGTCCTTAATATGATTGACCAGTCTAACCTATCGACTTGGAGACTTAGTTGACTTGGCTGGTCATTTTGACTTTCCTCTTTATCAGAAAAGTACTCAGTCTGATCAATGGTACTGATAAACCTCGAAGGAGGAGTCTCAGGTACAACTCTAGAGGTTTCTGAGCTAGAAGCTTGTTCGATTCTACTCAGTTGGTCTCTGATTGCTTGAGCAAACTCAAGTTTGCTTGTTTAGTGATATGGACGTGACCAAGCTTAAAGATGGTGGTGGCATTTGCATTGGTGATAGCTTGGATGGGCTTGATGGAGAGGAGAGCAAGGAATCCAAAGTTGAAGTCAAAGATAAAGCTAAGGATCCATTAAGCATGCCAC
>CATIWO010271748.1:0-19219 GCA_949673435.1 Macaranga tanarius | reverse complement strand
AAGTATATGTGCACATGGGATGCTAGGTCATCAATGCCACCTATTATGTTAGTACAATCTTTGGTTACATATTAAGGGGTGTATGGGATAGCATTTTTATGAATGATAATATTTCAGTCTTAAATCGGCTTGTAAAGAAGCAGTTTAGCTCAAGCATTATATTCTTTCAGTTAGTAACACTCGGCTTGTAAGGAAGCGGATTAGCTAAAGCATTATTTTTATTTCAACTATTTCTCAGTATATTTTAGTTGTTATGGCAACTGTTTAGCTATGATATGATGTTACTTCAGAAATAAAGAAATCAGCTTACGTTTATGTTTTACTATGATGTTTCGGACAATAAATAAATCAGTTTACGTTAACCTTATATTATGATTTCAACAACTTATTATTGATTATTATTATAATGTTCAAAGCAGTTTTATGGATATTTTTATGATTATTTAAATAGATAGCTATTGTTCTTATTTTAATATATCGTATTTAAAGTCATTCCACTCACTGAGTATATTTGTACTCATCCTCTTTTATTTTTAAAATATTTTCAGATCGAACAGAGTAGCATCAACTGTAGCTAGTAGAGCAGTATTGGTGCTATCCAGTGTCTAGAGAGGTTGAGCAAAGATTTTAGACTTTTGTATTACTTTTATTAAGACCTATTTATTATTTAGTAGGTGGACTTGTATTATGACAATTTTAAGATTGTTGTAAAAGATTTTTAGTATGTATAATGACAGTACTTTTCTTAAGTCTATTTTGATATTTTAAGATTTAAAATTATATGTATGGCATCAGCATAGCAGGTCACGCCTGGATCTTTAGTTAGAGGAGCGGGTGTGACATTATATAAGTTAGTTATCTGCCGAACCTTTTCTTACATAAGTCCGGCCGAACCTTTCCTTACATAAGTTTCCTCACACTTAGCCTCATTGGCTATATTCCTCACAATTTTAATATTAATTAAATAGCCATTTAGACTATCCGCCCACCTCTGTCTCACTTCTCACATATTATTTATGGGTAACTATACGCCCGACTCAGCTTGCTCATCTCACATAATCAGTGGAGACTATCCACCCATCTCAGTCCTACTATCTCACATTATCATAATTCCTCAGTTTCCTCACAAAAATCTATATGCATATGTTATATATATCATCACAATTCAATATCCATTTCATTCCTCATCATTTCCATTTCCAATAACCGCAGTGAATCACAATCCACTATTCTTACAAATAATACCTGTGAAAATATACCACATCAAGTGGCTTGCACCACATAGGTGCCAATATTCACAATTCATCACAACACATTCTCATATTTATAACATTAATATACACAATTACAAACAGAGAATATACCATTCATATACCAAAAGTGTACCAAAATCATGGATCATAAACTGAAAATATACCAAAAGTAAACCAACTATATACCATATACATATCATTATTGCCACCATGAATGGCATACACAAATCAACATAGTTAAATAACTATAGTTACTTGAAAATCAATACATGTAAGCATTATGTTAATAATTACTTACCTCTAAGCTTTTAACTCATTCAAGAAGAAAAACTCCTGCTATTGAGTAGGTCTCTTTTATCTCTATCAACTGCTATATGCAACCATATATCAATCTCATATAGCTAATATAACACTTGCACTCAAATGTAACTAGGTACAACTTCATGCTTAAGATTTAATGTACTCAAATAATTCATACACAAGTCCAATAACCTCCAAATTTTTACTGAAGCTAGAGTTATGAATCTATTATCAATTCCAATTATAATTAATTAATTCGGACAAGTATAGAGTTAACTATGAATTTTTTATGCAAATCGGGCAAAATAGGGCTGACAGTGAGAGTAAGAAAATGTTGAGCCCTGCCAGATAACTTTAACAACAAAATCAGCTTAAGCTTAAAATATAAAAGTTGTAAGAGACTCTTTGAGGTTTCCAGAGCATCTAACATTGCTTAATTTGGAGTTCTAAAACTCTAGATATCATCATATAGCCAACACACAAGAAAATTTGCAAACCAACCTATATAGTACTACTGTCATATTTGATACATAAAATTCATGATGCTCTTAAAAATTATAGACACATCCAATAACCACCAAATTCATAAAAACTCTATATATATGAGTCTACTTTCATTTTCAACTGAAATCATATAATTAGCACATGTAGATAATTAATTATAGATTTTTAAGTCCATTTGGGTAAAATAGAGCATTAGCATGAGTAATAAAATGTCTGACTTTATTTAACCCTCTTAACAGCAGATTTAGTTTAAACACAAAACATAAACATTTTAGAGTACTCTTTAAAGTTTTCAGAGCCTTTAACCATGCTCAAATCAAAACTCTATAACTCAAGTTATGATAAGAACAAGAGGACTGAAAAATAGGGTAACAGGACTCGAAATTACAACCAATCAAACTCAACTAAAAACAATCAATAATACAAGAAAAGCTTACCAATTAAGCTCCAAAGAATAAAAGACCTTCTAATGCCTCCCAATTGCTAGCTTGGACAAGATCAAAAGCTCTCCAAAAATCACCCAAGAAATCACTCTCTTCTTCTTCTCCAAAATCTCTACACACATACACACATATATACATATACACCCACTAGCCAATCAAAACTCTTCAAATGCCTCCCTAAAGTTTTTATTTAATAATTGCCCAACCAACTAATAAATCCATATTTATCACAATATAACAATATAATAATACTCTAATTATATATAACCAAATATCTTCACAAAAATCTTTCGAGCTCCTTAATGAAATGGGTTTAATTCATAATAGCCCATAACTTTCTATTGTGACAACTCACTCCAAACTTATCTTACAATCTAGTCCCTCTCTACAACTTATACCCATTCCCAAACTTAAATGAAGGCCCCTACCTAATAGGCCTAACATGCAATACATACGACATAAATACGCATATAAAAAGGGCGGGTGTTACAATTTAAGCACGATCAATTATTAAAGGTTAGTTTTCTTATAGTACTAAATTGTAATTTGTTAAAATATAAAAAATCACTTAAAACCCTAAAAGTTCATTTATATTTCACTCGTACCCTCTTTCTCCCTCACCAACACCCTCTCTCTCCCTCACCTTAAAAGTTAAGTTATAACAACCAGAAAAAAAAACAAAAAAACAAAATAAATGTGAACCTCAGTTCTCAATTTATTAAGTAATTCCTTATCAAAACTCAGTTCTACCTTAGTAACAACCTGTAGCATCCTCTAGGTACCACATATAAGTATCTAAACAATAAGCAACCACGTGACATGAGAAAATTTTTCTAATAATTGATATGCATTTTTATACAAAACTCTTATTATATATACATTGTACATTTAGTGCATACATAACTTTATATCAAAATAGATTTATGAATTAATACAAAATGTCCTAATGCCAAAATGATCAATGTTCATGTGGATGGAAATATCGACACTAAGCTTACCTTTTTGACCTACCTGAGCTCACGACTAAACTCACTTTAAGCTTTCTATTAACAAAATTCAAGCTAGGCTAGCTATCAAAGCCTGAAAACCACAATTGCAAAGGAATGAGCTTGCAACTCAATAAGCAATTATTAAGATAAGCATACATATAGTTCTCCTTAAGAACTAATTAAGGAAAATAAATATAAATAATTTACTACACATTAAACTTTAAGAATATAACATTTCCATCAAGCTAATCTCAGGTTTCAAGTTCATAGAAGTGCAGTGGAAAGAAGTTTTGTGCTTAAAAATTTGAAACAAGTAAACTAGTGAAAATCAGGAGGCGTGCCGACTCGAGACAGCCACCTCCTGTGCCGACTCAGGCCTTGGTGCCTAGTCGGGCTGAAGCTGGTGCCGACTCGCCTAATAATGGTGCTGACTCATGCTCCCGTGTCGAGTCAGCATAGAGGCCATGCGTGCCGAGTTGCACTCGACTCAGCACGGTATGCCGCATCAGCATGCCTTATAGGCATTTCTTCTTTGCACAAAAATTTCTCTCACATGGCCGTGTCTAAAACCACATAATCGTGTTCAATAACCTGAAAATCAAATTTTCACAATATTCCAAATACTTCACAACCATCCAACTTACCACAACAAGATATTCAAACACTAAACATCGATTATTGGTGTCACAATACTTCAATTACACCATTCCAAGCAAACCACAATAAAATCCTCACAACATATTTATTTCAATTCACAATCATAATTCTCACATTACATTCAGATCATAATCTTCACATTCTATGCATAACATAATCCTTATATTCGAATCATATTTAACATGTGTGTAAATATAATGCAACAATGCATGATTATACAAGTTAGTACCTAGCCGGACCTTTTCTCACACAAATATCTCACACTTAGCCTCATTGGCTATATTCCTCATACATTTCAATTTTTATCAAATGGCCATTTTAGTAAGACTATCTGTCCGGCTCAGTCTCACTTTTCACATATCATTTATGGGTAGCCATACGCCCGGCTCAGCTTGCCCATCTCACATAATCAGTGAAGACTATCTGCCCAGCTCAGTCGTACTTCTCATATATCATTTAATGGTAGTTATACGCCCGACTTAGCTTGCCCATCTCACATAATCAGTGAAGACTATCCATCCGGCTCGGTCCCACTATCACACACTTTTCTCACATCATGCCATAAGCATATATTTCAATCATTCTCACAACATATCACAATGCATATATACAATTATATCATCACAATTCAACACCCTTTTCATTTCTCATCATTTCCTTTTCTTATAGTGAATCACCATTCACCTTTCTCATAAGCAATGTATATCAATTCATATCACATTAAGTGACTTGTACTCATAGGTGCTAATATTCACAATCTATCGCTACACCTGTTCAATCGACCATTCAATGGTCTCACAACAATATATATCTATATATATATTCATTATGTTTTCTCACAACAACATATTCATATATATATATATATATTCATCATGCTTTCTCACAATAATATATTCATATATATATATACTCATAATTCTTGCCACTTAAATGGCCTACACAAATTAATATGGTTAAATAACTATAGTTACTTGAAAATCACTACATGTAAGTATTATGTTAATAATTACTTACCGACAAGCTTCAACCCATTCAAAAGTAAGGCTCTCCTAGTAATTGGTATCTTCTCTATCTTTGTCCACTCCTATACATAACTACACATTAATACTACATAATAAGCTTGACTCTTGCATCCAACTCAACTAAATGCAACTAGTGCAACTTGATATTCAAGGTTCAATGTATCCAAATAATTCACACACATGTCCAAAAATCATGAAAATAATACTGAAGCTAGACATATGAGTTTACTTTTAATTCTAACTAGAATTACTTAAATCAGATATGTATGGAATAAATTACAGATTTTTTTTATTAAATCCAGTAAAACAGAGCTGACAGCAAGAGTAAGAAAATGTCAAGCCTTACCAGTCAACCTTAACAATAAATCAGCTCAGGGTCAAAATACAAAAGTTATAGAGGACTCCTTAAAGTTTTCATAGAATTAAATCTTACAAAATTTGGAGTCTTAGAACTCTAGATATCACCATCTAACCAACACACTAGAAAATTCACAAATCAACATATATGCTAATGCTGGAATGTTTGATATTTAAAATTCATGATGCTTTTAAGAATTATAGACACCTCTTAAAATCACCAAATTCGTAAAAACTCTACATATATGGGTCTAATTTCATTTCCAATTGAAATCATATAATTAGCATATGTAAAGAATTAATTATGGATTTTTAAGTCCATTCGGGTAGAACAGGGCACTCATTATGAGTAATAAAATATTCGGTCTTGATTGCCCTTTTTAATAACAAAATCAGTCCAAATCCAAAACATAAGAAATATAGAGGACTCTTTGAAGTTTCCAGAGAGTCTAACCATACTTAAATCATAGCTTTATAGCTTGAGATATGACACAAATAATGAGACTAAAAAATAGAAGAAAATACCCGAAATTCAACTAACCAAACTCAACTTAAATCAATCCAAAAACACAAGGAAACTTACCAATTGAGCCCCAATTGAATAAAAGACCTCCCAAAGCCCTCAAATTGTAATAATAAATCTCTTCTTCTTCTACACCAAAAATCTCTACACTCACAACAACATACACATATATATACACCCACACACTTCAACCAATCAAAATACACCAAATGGCCTCCCTATTTTCTTCTTTTAATAATTTCACAACTTAATAATTAAATGCATATTTATTACCAATAAACAAATATAATAATACTTAATAATATAATAAAATATCATCAAAATCTCTACCAAGCACCTTAATGAAATGAAATTAATTTATAATAGCTCAAAACTTATTATTGTGACAATTTACTCCAAACTTCTTTTTCAATTTAGTCCCTCTCTACACTTATACCAAATCTTAAACTTAAATAAAGCTCATTATCTAACATGCATAAAATGAAATTCATACGTCACAAATACGTATGCAAAAAGGGCGGGTGTTACATAACCTTTCCTTATTAATTCTCCAATGCACACATTTCTCTTCCTTTTGCTAATATTACAACTTTCTTTTATAATGTAGTACCCTTAAGGTACCACATACATGTGTCCCTATTATAAATACAACACATAAATAAGAAAAATTTTCTCAAAAGATAAGTTATATATAAAAGTATAAGTTTGTACAATATATATAAGCTTTACATATATATTTGAAAACAACATAATCTTATTATAAAAATCCCAAATGCTAAAATGGTAAATGTTCATGAGGATGAAGATGCCGACACCAACCTGGCCATTGACCCACCTAAGCTCACGACGAGAACACCCATCAAGCTTTCTATCAAACACGTACCTCAAGCTCAATCTAATAAAGCCTAAAAAATACAATTACAAAGGAATGAGCTTGCGGCTCAATAAGCAATTATTAATCTAATCATACATATAATACTCCTCAAGAACTAATTAAGGAATATATTTAAATAGCATTGTTACACATCAAACTATAAGAATTCAATATAAAAGCTACGCACGGCCGTGCAAGAATTACACACGGCTATGTCTAAGTTTGTAAACCCAGCACTCTAAACTCGCACGACCATGCAAAAATTATGCACGGTCATGCCTAAGGCGTGTATTTTTCCTTTAGACACATACGGCCGTGTCCCCTGAATCCGTACTGTAACACCCATATTTTTTATGCACTATTCATGCATTATTAATATATGATATATAAAGTTCTAGTGTGATATATGTCTAAGTATGGGAATGTATTGTTGGTAGAGATGGATGTAATTGCAAAGACAATTAAGAGTCAATTGTCACAATTGGGAAGTTATGGGGCATAGTATAATATACCAATTTTATTAAGGGGCTTAGATGTAAATATGTGGATATTTAGTTTTTTATTAGTATTATTATATTAATTATTTTTGTGATAAATTAGCATTTATTATTATTGGTGTGGTAATGATTTAAAAAGACTTTTGAAGGCTATTTGTTAGTTTTTAATTAGTTGATGTAATTAAGTGTATATTAAATATTGCGTGTGTATGTATGTGTGGGTGGTGTGTAGAGAATTAGAAGAAGAAGAAGAGTAGGTTTTTGTTTGAGTTGGAGAGTTTTAATTCATGTTCTTAGTGGCTTTTGGATAGCATTGGAGATCCTATATCCATTGGAGCTTAATTGGTAAGCTTTAGTTGTGTTTTTTTAATTATTTTGGTTGAGTTGTTGTGGTTGTCAAATTCGTGTTCCGCCTCCTCTATTTTCAGTCCTATTTTTATGCCATATCTTGAGCTAAACAGCTTTGATTTGAGCAAAGTTAGACTTCCTGAAAACTTCAGAAAGTCCTTTACATTTTCTATATTTTGGGTTTGATATGATTTTATTGTTTTAAAGGGTCAATAGGGCCGGACATTTTCTTGCTCCTGTGAGTACCCTATTTTGACCGGTTGGATTGTAAAATCCATAATTAATTCCACACATATCCTAATTAAGTGATTCCAATTAGAATTTATTGTTGACACATAACCTAGCTTTGGTAGCAATTTTAGGGTTATTGGACTTGTGTGTGTGTGTTTAGGTCTTGTTGAACTTTGAGCAATTTGTGCACTTTGGTGAGGTTAAGGTGGAATTCAATGTATGCTTGTTGAATTGGTATATAAATTATATAGGGATTGATAAAGGAAAGGAAAGCACTCATCATTGAAGGAAATACTCTTTTTGGAGTGGAAGCACTTAGAGGTAAGTACCTATGAATATATGTTGTATACATATGTTCATTTTCTTATGTGTATTATTGTGAATTCTTTAAATGGAATTGAATGCATATTTGGAATAGTGAATGTGATATGGAATGAATTCCACTTTTTGTGTATTAAAATTATAAGGAGGATATGGTTCAATGATAGTATATTAATGAATGGCTGTATATGGCTTGTTGCGATGTAATGAATGGAAATATATTGTGTTGTGTGGTTTGTGTGAATTTCACTTGAAGGTGAAATATATGAGGAAGTGAGGATTATGTGATTGTAAGATGGGCAAGCTAAGCCTGGCAAATAGCTACTCAAATGAGACTGAACCGAAAAGATAGTCTCACTCATGGCCATTTGAGTGAGATATAAATATTGTGTGTGATGGGCAAGCTGAGCCGGGCGAGTAGCTACCCAAGTAAAACTGAGCCGGATGGATAGTTTTACTAATGGCCATTTAAATGAAAATGAATTATGACAAAAATAGCTATAAATCTAATTATGAGGTTATGTGTGAGAAATGTTTATCCAGATACTAACTCATACATTGAACATACATTCCTTTAACATTGTGCTTATGAATGAGTTTGAGATGTGTAATGGAATGTTTGAATATAAATAATGGATGTGGATGCTTTTTAAGTGTGAATAATTGATATTATATGTTAATGGATGTTTTGGTGTGGATTAGTGTGTTTAGAATGTATTGTTGTGGCTTGAATTGAATTATATTCATATGCTTTGATATTACTAGTCACTTCAAAGGTATTTTTGTCAATTCATACAAATGAATTAAGTCTAAGTATCTTCATGAAAGTTGTACCCCTCTGAAATAGCTTTCTATAGCCTCTTGAATCATTTGAATCTGAGTTATGTAGTGAGAGTTATAGCTGAAAGAGTGTGATATGGTCTATAGGGTCGGGTCACTGCGAGACTGTGCTGACTCGACACGAAGGTGCCGAGTTATGACTGAGTCGTGTGGTGCTGACTCAGTAATCGGGTGCCGAGTTGTGATGAGTCAGCCATCCTTTAGCACATTTTTGTCTCAGTATTTTGGCCATAACTTGAGCTATAGAGCTCTAAATGGAGCAAGGTTTGATGCTAGAGAAACTTTAAAGAGTCATCTACAACTTTAATGTTTTAAGTTTTTGTTGAAACTATCTTTAAGATTCTCTAATTGAGCTTGAAATATTATTACTCACTTACTCATTCTTCATTTTGGACTCCTGTACGCACTCAATGTAGTGCCATTGGTAAGAGAACTACTCGGTGATCGTATAGAGACTTGATAGAGGTTTGTAAAACTATATTATGATTCTTATTTTATATTTATATTATTGGTTATCATGTTCTATCCACTTTTGCTTATGTGATTGGTATATGTGTGCAACTGTATTCGTAGTTGCTTATTGAGTTGCAATCTCACCCCTTTGCTGTTGAATCTTTTCAGGACTTGATTAGACAAAAGGGCTTGAAGCTTGTGTCTGAGTTTTTAGGTGGGCCGAGGTGAGTTTTGGTGTACCCGACCTTCCTCCTGCATATCATTTTATTATTATGTATATCGGATAGTTTTATGTTGTATATGTATAATTAAAGACAAGCATGTGTGCAATGCTTGACATTTATATACATATGAATTATGGGTAGTTATATAAGTATCTTTTATTCAAAATTTTTATTATGTATATTATGAGATGATTGACTGTGCCATGTGTGTTTGTTTATTTGTGCCACATGTTTGGTTATGGTTTTGGGAGTCACATTTAGTGGTATCAGAGCAGGGATTAGACTCCCTCGGGACATAAGAATGTGTGCATTCATAACATATCATGCATAAGTCATAGGTGACCAATAGTGATAGTGTATTACATATGTTAGGATAGAAGGACACCAAGATCCACTTATTGGCCTAGAAGAGTCGTCAAAGTCTGTACATGGTCAATCACCAAGACATTCTATAGGTGCACCTACACAAGTACAACCTTAACCCCCTTCTCCACAAGCTGCATATCCTCCGTTTATGTAGGAATTTGTTCAGATTATGAGGGAGGCGACCCAAAAACTAGTGGATAGTGCTTTAGATGACCATTATGAAAAGATTTGAAAACAAGGTGCAAAGGTATTTGCGGGAACCACCGATCCAATGGTGGCGGAAGAGTGGTTAAGAAACACAGAGAGGGTGTTAAACTGTATTGAGTGTATCATGAAGAAGAAAATGAGCTATACGGATTGTTGTTTGAATAAGATGCACTTGATTGGTGGGAAACTATTCTGAGGAGTGGAGATGTACTGAAAACCTTGACTTGGGCAAACTTCTTAAAAGAATTTATGGATAAATACATATCACCTATATACAAAGCCAGAAAGAAGCTTGAATTCCTCAATTTAAAGTAAGATGAATTATCGGTTGCGGACTATGAGGTCAAGTTTGTGAGATTGTCAAAATATGCACCAGAAGAGGTAGCAATCGATGAGTTAAAAAGAGACAAGTTTAAAATAGGCTTAACTCTTGAGATCCGGGAAAGGATTGCGATTAAACCTCCAACTTATAAGGATTTACTTGAGATGGCAATTCGAGAGGAGGAAACCATTTTAGAGAGGAATGCATTAGAAGCTAAAAGGAGGAGAGTTACTAGTGCAATTACCACTTCAGCAAGAACTGGCAGTGGATCATCTTTTCGAGGTGTTGGGTGTCAAAGAGGAAGTTTTAGAGGACGTGGG
This sequence comes from Macaranga tanarius, assembly GCA_949673435.1. Classification (NCBI taxonomy): domain Eukaryota; kingdom Viridiplantae; phylum Streptophyta; class Magnoliopsida; order Malpighiales; family Euphorbiaceae; genus Macaranga; species Macaranga tanarius. The sequence continues at coordinate 8,165 of CATIWO010271748.1, read as the reverse complement.
TCAAGTCGACCTAGCCAATCATCAGGGAGCACATTTTCAAGAGGGAGTGGAAGAGTGGATACTCGAATAAATATTGCTAGAGGGAGATCTACAAGCAATATGTCAACTCTAATATGCACCAAATGTGGTATATTTCACTTTAGGGAATGTTGGGGTTCAAGACCTAGTGTATGTTACCATTAAAATTAACCAAGTCATTTTATGAGGGAATGCCCCGATGAGGATGGGTATTAGAGGATCACCAATGTCAATGCAAAGTAGTGCTGGAGCAAATTCACATAAGCAAATAGAGGTAGAGGACGTGAAAAAGGAAGTGGAGCAAGCACTTCAACACCAACTGAATCCATTGGTCAGAACTCGAGCCAAGCAAGAGTGTATGCCATAATCCGATAAGAAGCTCATAATGCACCGGATGTAGTGACGGGTACCTATTCTATTCTTGGACTTGATATAGCACCCTCAAGTGCCACATACAAGTATCCACAATAAACCCATAACACGTGGCATATGGAGAAGTTTCATAAAAGATTTGTTATATATATAAGTGTAAGTTTGTACATTACACATAAAACATACATATATATATATACAAAAGCAATAGTTATAAAAACAACATTGACTCATTACAAAAATCCGTAATGCCAAAATAATGAAATGATCATATGGATGGAGAAATTGACATCAAGCACGTGGTTGTCCCACCTAAGCTCACAACTAAACCACGTTGCAAGCTTTCTATCAAAGCAACCACCTTAAGCTAGGCTATCTATACCTAAAAACCACAATTGCAAAGGAATGAGCTTGCAACTCAATAAACAATTGATAATATAATCATACATATAGTTCTCCTAAAGAACTAATTAAGAAAAGTATATAAATCATATTACAACACCTCAAAATATAGAAATTTAGCATAAAAGCTTTGCATGGCTGCACAGAAATCTCGTATGGCTGCACAAGAATTATGCATGGCCGTATAGGATTTAAGCACGGCCGTGCTTGAAACTTGCCATTTTTCTTTGGAACCGCACGGTCGTGCTTGCTTCGATACATTTCTCCTTTTGGACACGCACGACCATGCCAAAAAGGTGCATGGCCATGCGAAGGGTCCGGAATTTGATACCAACTTATGCACGACCATATTTAAACACCACATGACCGTGCCTAACAACCTGTACAACATTCAAAGCATAACAAACAAGTTCCTAAGCATTCAAACAACATTGATGGTGCCTCATATACACCAAATCTCATCATTTCCATAATTCATAACTATCATTTTCATATATCATAACTCACATTCAATCAACATACAATATATATACATACAATGCAAAAATGCATATTCATGCAAGTTAGTATCTGATCGGAGTTCTCAACACACGTTACACATGTTTCATATAAAACTCACTTTTTCTTTATCATATTTTCATACACAAGTGGCCATTCCTGAGACTCTCTACCCAGCTAAGTCTCAGATTTCACACATATATAATCATATGAATGGCCACATCTGAGACTCTCTGCCCAGCTCAGTCTCAGATCGTGGAGCTCAATCTCCACATATACATATTTTCTTCACATACCTCACAATGTGCATATATCAATTCACACCTCACAATTCATATACTTATGCATTTCACCATTATAATTCAATAATCATTTCATTTCCAACAACATGGTGACATCACAATTCACATCACATTATGTGGCTTGCACAACATATATGCTAATAATTACAATTCATCATAACACTTTCCAAACTAATCTATCAATATTCTCATCAACAACATATATACATATATACCACATTCTTGCTATATTAAATAACATACATGAATTAACATATTTAACAATTGTAGTTACTTGAAAATCAATATATATATATATATATATATGCATTATAATAACAATTACTTATAAAAAAGCTTCAAGTCCTTCATAAGAAAAGCTCTCCCTAATGAGTAGGGTTTTCACTTCCTCTTCCAACTCCTACACACCATAATATGCCAAATTCCACAAACAAACATTACAATTCATTTCCAAAATCTCCAATTACAATTAAATGTCCAAAATTTCAATATAACCTAGGGAGACATATAAATTCAAAAACCTTCAAATTGCTATTAAAGCTAGGGTTATGAGTCCACTTCAAATTTCAATTAGAATCACTCAATTTGGACATGTGTGGAATTAATTATAGATTTTAGAATCCATTTAACTAAAACAGAGCATCACTGTGAGCAATAAAATGTCTAGCTCTAATTGAAGAAATGGATTCAATCAAAACTCAAAACACGAAAATTAAAAAGGACTCTCTGAAGTTTCCATGGAGTCTAACCTTACTCAATTCAGAGCTATATAGCTCAAGATATAGCAAGAATAATGGGGCTGAAAAATAGAGCAAAACACATCCGAAATTGCAACTAATAAAAACTTAACTAAATTTAATCAATTACACAAGTAAGCTTACCAAATTCACTCCAATAGATTTAGGACCTGCTAATGCCTCCTAAATACTAGCCCAAGCAAGATCAAAACTCTCTAAAATTCACTCAAGAGCTCCCTCTTCTTCTTCCTCAACAATCTCTACACTCACTCTACACTAACACACACATACATATACCCACACACAAACCACCAATCAAACTCCTTCATTTTTGCCCCCAAAGTCTTCCATAATCATTACATATTAAGTTATAATTATCACTTAAAAAGAATAGCAATAATAACAATATTCTATAATTAAATATACCCAAATATCATCATAAATAACCAACTAACTCCTTAATAAAATAGGCATTTTGCACAATACCCCCATAACTTTTTATTGCTACCACTAACTCCAAACTTGTCTTTCAATTTGGTCCTTCTCTACACATATACCCATACTTAAACTTAAATAAAGTCTGCTAACTCCTACACATAAAATGCCATACTTACATCATACGCATGTGTGCTAAAGGGCGGGTGTTATATTTCTCCCCTCTTAATAAAACTTCGTTCCTAAAATTCATTACTCACTATCTTCCAAAAATAAGTAAGGGCATTTCTGCTTCATATGCTCTTTTACTTCCCATGTGGCTTCTTTCGGTGAATGGTGGCTTCACTTCACTTTCACTATCGGAATCTCCTTATTTCTCAATTTCTTAACCTTCTAATCAAGTATCTTAATTGGTTCTTCTATATAGGTTAACTTCTCAGAGATTTCTATCTCAGACTCTTGTATAATGTGACTCGGGTCTAATCGGTATTGCCTTAGCATCGACATGTGAAATATATCATGAATGGATGACAATTCTCTCGAAAGGACCAATCCATAAGCTAGTGGTCAAATCCTCTTAATGATTTCATAAGGCCCAACGTGTCTTGGACTCAACTTTCCATATTTACTAAACTGCAAAATTCCTTTCCAATGTGACACTTTCAATAAAACCTTCTCTCCCACGTTGTACTCCATTTCCCGACGATGTCGATCTGTATAACTTTTTTGGCGATTTTGGGCTGCTTTCAAGCATTTCTTGACCACTTGAACTTTTTCCACAGTTTCTTGTATCAAGTCTGGTCCTTCAATTTATCTTAAGTCTTTAACATCCTAAAAAATTAGACTTCGACATCTCCTTTCATAAAGAGTTTTATATGGTGCCATTTCAATGCTAGAGTGAAAATTGTTGTTGTAGGCAAATTCTAGTAATGGCAAATGATCATCCCAATTGCCTTTGAATTCCATAGTATAAGCTCTCATCATATCTTCAAGGTCTGGATAATCCTCTCCGACTATCCATCCATTTGCGGATGAAAAGCAGTACTAAAATGTAATTTATTACCTAATGCCCCTTGTAGACTATTCCAGAAATGAGATGTAAATTTTAGATCTCTATCGGATACAATTAAAAACGGCACTCCATGCAACTTTACTATCCCTGACACATATAAAGCAGCTAACTTATCTAAAGAATCCGTCTATTATATTGACAGAAAGTGTGCAGATTTGGTGAGTTAATCAACTATCAACCAAACTATGTCATGTTTCTGAAATGTTCGCGGCAATCTAACCACAAAATCCATCGTTATCCATTCTTATTTCTATTCCAGTATCTTCAATGATTGCAATTTTCCCGCTAGTGCTTGATGTTTAGCTTTTACTTGTTAGCATGTTAAACATTTGGCCACATATTCTGCCACATCTTTCTTCATTGTCGGCCACCAATAGAAAGGTTTTAAATCCTGATATATTTTCATACTTTCGAGATGCATCGCATAAGGAGTGATATGTGCTTCATCCATAATCTATCTTTTTAATTCCCCAACATCTAGAACACATACTCGATTGTCAATCACTCACATGCCATCTTCCCTAATTGCAAACCGAGTATTACCTCCCGATTCCACTTTTTCTTTTATCCTCTTCAAGTATGCATCTTCTAATTGAGCATATTTAATTTGATCCACCAATAATGGTCTGACTTGTAATGCCGCTAACAAGTGGTCTTCCTCAAAATCAAGATTAAGATTCACTGCTCGCAATGCCACAAAATTCTCCTTTTTATAGCAAATTATTCCCGCCGAAATCTTCATTGTTTTACGACTTAAGGCATCAGCTACTACATTTGCTTTGCCCGGATGGTACTCAATAGTGCAGTCATAATCTTTTAATAACTCCATACATCTTTGCTGTCTTAGATTCAACTCTTTTTTACGTGTAAATATACTTCAAACTCTTGTGATCAGTGCATATTTGAAAAGTCTTCATGTACAAATAGTGTCTCCAAATCTTTAATACATGTATAATTGCTGCTAACTCCAAATCGTGAGTAGGATAATTAGCTTCATGAGTTTATAATTGCCTTGAAGTATATACGATCACCTTTCCATTTTGTATAAGGACACATCCCAAACCTTGTCCCGAAGCATCTGTATACACAATAAATCCTCCATCTCCAGTTGGCAATGCTAGTACTGGAGTAGTAGTAAGAGCTTCTTTCAACTTCTCAAAACTTCTTTGACATATCTCAGTCCACCAGAATTGCACATTCTTCTTCAATAAATTAGTTAGGGGTCTTGCAATAATAGAAAAGTCTTGCACAAATCTCCGATAATACTCGGCTAATCCTAGAAAACTCTAAATTTTTGTCACATTTTGAGGTGTTTCCCACTCCATAATAGCCTTACTCTTTGATAGATCTAGTTTCACGCCTTCCTTTGAAATAATATGCCCAAGAAAAGCTATCTCTTTCATCCAAAACTCATATTTACTGAATTTAGCATACAGCTATTGCTCTGCAAAGTTGTTCAGAGATGTTGCTTATGCACTACTTTACTTGAAGAATAAATAAGAATGTCATTGATGAAGACAATCACAAACTGATCTAAATACTGTTAAAAAGTCTTGTTCATCAATGACATGAATACTGTAAGCGCATTCGTCAATCTGAAAGGCATAACTAAAAACTTATAATGTCCGTATCTAGTCCAAAAGGCAGTCTTGAAAATAGATTATTCGGCTATTCGGAGCTGCCAATATCCCGATCTCAAATCTATCCTTGAAAATATTATGGCATCTTTCAACTGATCAAGTAAATCATTAATTCTTGGCAATGGGTATTTATTTTTTACCGTGATTCTGTTCAATTACCTGTAGTCGATACACAAACGCATGCTACCATCCTTCTTCTTTACAAACAGAATTGGAGCTCCCCAAGGTGATATGTTTAGTCTAATGAATCCCTTCTCTAATAGCTCTTCTAACTGCTTATTTAGCTCTTTCAATTCTGTTGGTGCCATTCTATACAGAGTAATCGATATCGGTGTCGCTCACGAAATAGTCTCAATTTCAAAATCAACCTCTCGGTATAGAGGTAATCCCGGTAATTCATCTAGAAATACATCGGAAAAATTACTAACCATTGGTACCTCCTTCACCCCAAGACTAACTTTGGTTGTATCAATAATATTAGCCAAATACACCTCACCCCCATCTCTAATCAATTGTAACACTGTCACTGTTGAAATAAAACAAAAAGGCACAACTTTTCTCTCTCCCACCAATACTATCTTTTTCTGCCCTTCAACATCTATAACTACTTCCTTAATATAATAATCTACAACGACATGGTGTTTAGATAGCCAATCCATTCCTAAAATGACATCAAATTCATCTAGTTTAATAATCACTAAGTCTGCATATAATATCTCTCCACTAACTACTAGAGGACATGCTCTCATAACTGAATTAACTACTACAATACCTCCAGTAGGCATAGAAACACATAAGCTAGTTTCTAGGGGTTCAATGGTACCATGCACTCTCGATGCAAATTTATGCTATACAAAGAAACAAGTGAATCCTGGGTCAATCAACACATATGCATCATGGTTAAAGATAAGAAAAATACCAGTGACCATGTCTAGAGCTGCAGGAGCTTCTTGCCTGGTGATGGCATAGACCTTTGCTTGGCCTTGAGATGGACCAGCAGATCCTGCTTGAATTAAAGTGCTAGCTCCACCTCCTTTACCACCTCGGCCTCTTCCTCTACTAGTCACAGATACATTTTCTCCGGCACTGCTTTGAATGGTCATTTGAGATCCTTCTCCACTTCTTCTTACCGAGCAATATCTGATGAAGTGGCCATACTGACCACAATTAAAGCATGCACCTAGTTTAGTATTCCAGCATTCTCCCAAGTGAAATCTCCCACATCTGTTACATACCGAAGTTGATGCGCCGCTCATCGATCTACCTTGCCCCCTTCGGCCATCAAATCTTCTAAAGCTTCTACTAGATGATCCTCCTCTAGACTGATTAGATCGGCTTAATCCACGTCCCCTGAAGTTGCCCCGTTGAAAACTGGAGCCTCTATAGGATGAACTACCACTAGTGCGAGTAGGAGTAGTGAATGAACCCGTGGTTCTCTTTTTCTTTGCTTCCATCTCATTCCTTTCTATAATCATCTCCTCTGCTCTCAAGGCAGTCTCTAACACCTCCCTATATATCGGGGGTTTAATTACCATCTTATCTTAGATCTCTAGATTCAGACCCCTTTGAAACTTATTTCTCTTCAACTCGTTGGTGGTGACTTCCTCTGGTGCATACTTGAAAAGTCTCATAAACTGTACTTCATAATCAGCTACAGACAGCTCATTCTGCTTTAACTTAAAAAACTCAATTTTCTTTCTATCCCGATATGCCATCGGTGTATATTTCTCAGCAAACTCCTTCAAAAAATCTTCCCATATCAATGTCATCGGTACATTCTTGCTACCAGGCATCGTCTCCCACCAATCAAGAGCGTCTTATTCAAATAGGGACACTGCGTAGCTTACCTTCTTCTCGGAGGAGCATTCAAACCTATTGAGAATCCTCTCGGTGCTTCGTAGCCATTCCTCAGCTACCGCGGGGTCAATAGTACCCGTAAAAGCTCTTACACCTTGTTTCCTAATCTTTTCATAAGTCTCATCCACTATATTCCTTGCTGGTTGGTTAACCTATGGTCCTCATCATCTGAATAAACTCCTGCATAAAAGGATATGCAGCAGGTGAAGGGACTTAGGGTTGATCTTGTTCAGGTTCAGGTCTATGCACTAACTCTGACGACTCTTCGGGGTCAACTCGAAGTGCTTGGTACTCATCCATCCTGAGATATGCAACGTACATCAACTAGATGCTTTCTAAAACTTATGCATGATATGTTATGAATGTATCACATTTTATTGTCCCGAGAAAATCTAATTTTTTGCTCTAATACCATTTAATGTAGCACCCTCAAGTAGAGATGAGCAAAAAAAACTGAAAACCGACTAACCAAACCAAACTGATTGGTTCAATTCGGTTATATAGGTTCAGTTCAGTTTCAGTTTTTGAAAATATATAACCGACTGGTTCAGTTTGGTTTCAGTTTTTAATTTGGAAAATCAAAAATAACCGAACCGACTGACTCACGTATATATTTATTATAAAAATATTAAATAAAATATATTAATTAGAAAAAATTATATATAAATATTAAAATTATAAATAAAAAATATTTTTTAGTTATATAATTAAAGAATGAGCTTAAAAAATTATAAAATAAAAAATAAAAATTTTGTTTAAAAAATAAAATTGGTTAACCGAATAACCGACCGAACTGAGTCGATTCAGTTAATTTTAGTTTTCCTGCTGGTTT
>CATIWO010271646.1:0-10053 GCA_949673435.1 Macaranga tanarius | reverse complement strand
TTATAAGGCTTAGAAGATTTTTTCTTTGAAAAAGATTTTTTATAGTAATCTTCTTTTGGTTTATAAGCCTTATAAGTTTTCCTGTGTTTGCGGAATCCTGGTTTTGTGTAAGGTTTCGTTGCACACTTATCCTTATAGGATTTGGATTTCGATTCAATTGGATTGTAATCGAACTGTTTGCAGAAGGTTCCAACTTCTTGTTTTGTTTGTTTCAACTCCCGTTTTAAATGTTTTTGAAGTTTTAAATCTTGGCAGATTTTTAAACCTTCTTTTTGTGTTAGGCTGATTAGTTCACCGTAAGTGAACTGATCATAAGGTATTTGATTATTACGAGAAGATCGAATTGTGGTTCGAACTTTCTCACCCAACAGTTTTGGTAAACCAGCTAAAAATTTTTCTTTCCAAAAAGGTTGGTTAGAATCTTCACGAAGCATGATTCTGGTTAGAAAAGTATTTTTGTAGGTTTGAAAATCACTAAGTTTCTTACAACGAAGGTTGCTAAGAAGCTCAGTATTTTTGTCTTTGAGGTGGCTGGGATCTCGTACGAAATGTAAGGAGATTGTCAGGATTAGGGTAGACACAGCATCCTGGATTGTGTTACCATAATCGTCAAGAAAAGGAGTTCCATCATCAAGGGTTTGAATTGCGAATAAGATCTGCAATTGTTGTGCTTCGGTTAAATGGTAATCCCACCAACCCTTGAGTTGACCCGAGAAACCGGTAATCAGAAGTTCAGTAATGGCTTTATCCATACTACCAGTTTGGGTCTTATAGGCATTTGCTGCCATAGTCATCTGTTGTAAAAGGTTTAAAATTTGGTATTCACTCATACCATCTAGGTTCTATTCATAAACAGATGAGGCATTAAACTGAGTTTGTGGATAGACATCAGGTTGTCTAGAAATGTCAGGCGCCACATTTCTCGGAATGATTGACCAATCCAACCTATTGATATGAGGCTGACTTGGCTATTCATGATTTTGAAAACTAGTTTGAAAATCATTTTGAATCTCTTCTTTTGAAGAGTTGTTAGTGACATCAATAGCACCAACTTCTCTTGAAGGAGGAGTTTCAGGAATGACTGGAGAGGTTCCTGTTGAAGTGGAATTTTGTCCAATTCTACTCAACTGATCTCGAATTGCTTGAGCGAACTCAAGTTTGTTTGTTTGAAGTTGTTGTTGGCTCTGTTTTGAAACTTGAAATGGTTTAAAAATAGGGTTTTTGAGCTTCTGTTCTGTTAGTTTGACAGATTCAGAAGTCTTAACAACAGATTGATGTAAAACAGTTGGCTGTTGAATTTTTGTTTCAATTCTGGTTAACTGTTTTCCAATTGTCTGAAGATTGATGTTTGAGAAATTATTTTGTAAGACAATATGTTTCAAATTCTTTGAATCGTCATTCTCTTGTGGAAGTTTGAACGGAGCTACTGGAATTTCCGAATCACCGTGAGAGAATGAAATATTCCTTAATGGTGGGTGTTCAGATTGAATAATTCGATCATCTACCTTCCATTAAGGAGTTTTATTTCTCACTGTAACTGGATTACCAGTCTTGTTTGATTTAGTTTTTGATTTTCTGAAAGGATATGCAATTTTATTTTGATGTGCATAAAATGTTTCAAACCAATCAAAAAACCTCATTTGAACTTTGTATTCATTACAAAATTCGTAATATTTTTCCTGAATCTCATCTCTGATTTCCAGGAAGTTTGAAAAGAACCAATTTCTTTTTAACTCATTCTTTCGAGAATTAAAATTCTTTTGAAGATGAGTTTTATCAAGTTGAAATTCTTTTTCCAAAACAGCGATTTCTGCAGCAATATTTTGGGTAATGGCAGAAGGTGTAGGAGAAGAAGGAGCTGAAGGTGTTTCTTCTTCTTCTTCTGTATTTTGGTTTTGGCTATCATAGACAGGTCTAGGGATAGCTGTTTGGTAGTCAACATTTCTGAGTGTGGAGCTAGGTATTTCAAAGGTTGAGAACCTTGGTAAAACATTTGTTTGGACCTATCGGTCAAATGGGTAAGGAGCACGGGCATAGATAACCGAAGGGAGTTGTGAGGCTCTTCCAAGGTCAATTGTTGAAGAGGTAGATCCTTCATTAGAAAATTGGGAACTGGTTGATTTTCTTGTAAAAGACAGTTTAATCCTTCCATCCGAGAATTTGGTAACATTTCTCAGGTTTGTGTTTGGCTCAAATCTTTTTGGTGACTGAGGTTGGGTGGCTCCTTCTAAGATCCATTCTTCAGGTAAGGTTACATCTTTCCATTGAATGGTTCTAGGTATGATGGCATTAGATTTGGTCAAATATGTTTATAGAAGGATGGTTTCACCTTTTGGGAAATGTTTGAGATGTTTGGTTGCAAAAGCAAAAACCATTGCTTTGTAATGTATTTTGAAAATTAATGCAATCGAAACTGAACCTGAAAGCATCTTGTAGTTGTGAGTTTTAATTTGCAAAACAATGCTCTTTAAAACATTTTTATCATTTAAAGAGACTGTTATATTTGGATAGCAACTAAAACTCACTGATCCTTTGTTAAGACTAGACTCAACCGTTCCTAACAAAGAATCAGAGAAATTGACGAACCTAGCATCCCTCAGGACTGCTAAGATCGATGTATCTAGTCCTTCCCTGGTAAGAGGTTTTATTCCTACCTGGACAAGGCCTATGTGTATGTATTTGTATGAGCATTCTTTGTGCTTTTGGATTGATTTTGAAGAAAGCAGTTGAATTTCTTCAAAAGGTTTGGAAATTTGAATGTCTCTTTCTTCAGTTTTGATTGTAAAATCATTTTTAAAGAGAGAGAGTCTGGAAGATTCATAAATCTATTTTTTGTGAATCCTGGGAATTTCTCAGTCATCAATGTGTTTGGAAAAATCTTCAATAATCAGTTCATCAGAACTAACTATCCGTTTGGACACAGGATAGTTTGTGCTGTTGAATGCAAGAAAAAATGAAAATTTTATGTAGTAAGTAAATGTTTGAACCACAATGTTTCAGAAATGCTTGATAACCTGGGAGGAGATGATACCAATTAAAGAATTGGCCCTGTTCGGCGTCTCATAGTCCCGATCTACGTATCAAGTTTCTGATATGTGGTAATGCAGTGAGGTAATGCAGTTTGAACAGTTAAAACAGGTACTGTTAAGATTTGTACGGTAAAAACAGTTACTGTTTATTGGGCAGATATACCCAATATCCGTTTTAGGCCTTATTCTAAGTGTGCAACCCTGTAGGTTCAAATAATGTTGGTAGTGGACCTAAAATCTCATTTCTAGCCCATAAGTTATAAATGGTCTCTAACAAGACATTATGACTACCTAAGTCATGTGAAGGTCGGTAATCCGACATAACCTATTCCACGATAAATATTACAATCCTTTTGTCACATGATATCTTCGATTAAACATAAGGCATGGTTTATGTTATCCTTATATAATTCAATCACATTATTTCTCAATCTTAAGTAGACTGAAATTGATAATTCTTTATCAAATAATTTCACCATGACCATGCATTTTTATTCAGTCTAACTTATCGAGGGGCCTATAGATATCTTTCTCATTATTAATGAGGGACAAATTCCTTCTTGATCACTCATATTCCTCCCATAATTCATAGTATATTCAACAACAATCTATTATATCATCCTGTTAAAGATAACATTGTGTCAAAATAGAGAACTCATTATATAGAACTCTATGATGATCTCAGGTTAGAGGACTAAAATAATATATGTGATGAGAATAACTTATGACAATTATCCATATAGTATTCTCATAGTAGGTCAATCCAGTACATCCTATGTACTTATGATTTGACTTAGTGCATCATATACATGATCAGTAAGACATGATCATTAGTCAACCTTATACTAGTCTTCATTCATTATTCTTCCATAATAATGACCGACTAGGCATGATTTAGAATATAATTTGATTTTCATCTAAGAATTTTACTATCAAGTCATACACTAGATGATCTTAGATAGAATTAACTATTCATGGAATTTAAGAGAGCCAAAATGATAAAAAAAATGTCCCTTTATTAATATAGTGCAAAATAACAAAGTCACAATATGGCTATAATATATTTGGCCTAGGGCACATCACTAACAATCTCCTACTTGCACTATACCCAATCAACATTGTATCTAATACCCATGGACCTAGTATGACTTTTATGCTTAGGCTATGGAAGAGGTTTAGTAAGTGGATCAACAACATTGCCATTTATAGGTACTTTGCATATCTTCACGCCTCCCCTCTTAATGATCTCTTGAATAAGATGGTAACGTCTGAGTATGTGTTTGGATCGCTGATGCAATCTAGGTTCCTCAGTCTGTGCTATGTCCCTATTATTATCATAGTATAAGTCAAATGGATCTGAAATGCTATGAACAACACCCAATCTAGTAATAAAATTCTTGATCCAAACTGCTTCCTTAGCTGCTTCTGAGGCGGCAACCTCTATTATGGTATCTTGCTTTGAACTTCTCCAGCTCACTACACCTCCATTCAAATAGAACATATAACATAACTGCAATCGAAAGTCATCCTTATTAGATTGGAAGTTGGCATCTGTGTAACCATTTACAACTAGCTATCTTCCTTCCCTCCATACAATGAGAATGCATCCTTAGATCTTCTCAAGTACTTAAGAATGTTCTTGATTATTGTCCAGTGACTTTCACCTGGGTCTGACTGGTATCTACTCGTCATGCTTGAGGCATATGAGACATCAGGTCGATTACATGACACGGCATACATGATAGATCCAATAGTAGAAGCATATGAAATTTTACTCATGTGGTCTCACTCATCTTGTGTTATTAGACACTAAATCTTGCTGAGACTAATGCCATGTGACATTGGCAAGAATCCTCTCTTAGAATCTTGCATATTGAATCTATTCAATACCTTGTCAATATATGTACTCTGACTTAGGCCAATAAATCTTTATGGATTTTGATGCCTATAATATAAGCGGCTTCACCTAAGTCTTTCATTGACAAACAGTTTCCTAACCATGCTTTAACATTTTGCAAAGTAAGGATATCATTTCCAATGAGCAATATGTCGTCAACATATAGGACTAGAAAAACTATTATGCCCCTACTAACTTTCTTATAAACACAAGGCTCATTTCATTTTTTTTATGAAACCAAACTCTTTGATTGTTTCATCAAAATGAAGATTCCAACTTTGAGAAGCTTGCTTCAATCCATAAATGGATCTTTCAAGCTTACAAACCTTTCAAGAATTCTCAGGACTGATAAAACCTTTGGTTGTGTCATATACACATCCTCAAGTAGGTTTTCATTAAGAAATATTGTTTTAACATCCATTTGCTAAATCTCATAATCATAGTATACAACTATGGGAAGGAGAATCTGAAATGGATTTAAGCACAACAACTGGTGAAAAAGTTTTATCATAGTCAATACCATGTATTTGTTTGAAACCTTTTGTAACCAATATTGCCTTAAAGGTATGCATATTACCATCCATATTAGTTTTCCTTTTGAAAACCCATTTGCACCCAATATTTTTTAAACCATCAAGCGAGTCAATCAAGGTCCAAACTTGATTATCATACATGGATTACATTTCTGATTTCATAGCTTCAAGCTAATTCTCAAAGTCAGGGCTATTTATGGCTTTTTTATAGGATGTAGGTTTATTATGATCCACAATCATTACATCATTACCATCAGTTAAGAGAAATCCATATCTCTTAGGACTTTAACATATCCTATTAGACCTCCTTGGGCCTTGTGGTACTTGTGCAGGTCCAACCACTACTTATTGATTCAGTTGAGGTTTTAGAGGTGGTTCAATGCTAATTTATGGTTCTTGAATTTCTTTAAGATGAAACTTACTCCCATTAGTTTCTTTAAAAATGAATTATCTTTCTAGAAAGACACCATTCCGAATAACAAACACTTGATTCCCAAAAGCATTGTAAAAGTAATATCATTTAGTTTATTTTGGATACCCCACAAAAAGGCATTTGTCTAATTTAGGTGTTAATTTATTAGAAATTTGATGCTTCACATAAGCCTCACATCCCTAAATTTTAAGAAAAGACACTGGGAGACTTCCCAGTCCACATCTCACATGGTGTCTTTTAAACTGCCTTCGATGGAACTATATTCAATATGAACACAGCAGTTTCTAAAGCATACCCCCAAAAGGATATTGGAAGATCTGACTAACTCATTATAGATCGAACCATATCTAATAAAGTTCGATTTCTTCGATCAAAAATTCCATTCCATTGTGGTGTTCTTAGCAGAGTTAATTGTGAGATTATCCCACAAACTCTAAGATGATCAATAAATTCTTGGCTTAAATATTCACCACCTCAATCTGACCGAAATGCTTTAATACTTTTACCAAGTTGATTTTGTACTTCATTTTTTAAAATTTTGAATTTTTCAAAAGATTCAGATTTATGTTTCAATAGATAGACATAGTCATATCTGCTGAAATCATTTGTGAAATTAATAAAGTATTGAAAACCTCCTCTAGCATTAGAACATAGTGGTCCACATACATCTGATTATACAAGGCCCAATAAGTCATGGGCCCTTTCACTATGTCCAATAAAAGGTGTCTTAGTCATTTTGCCCATCAAACAAAATTCACGTCTCAAATGATTTAAAATCAAATGAGTTCAAAAGTCCATGTTGATGGATTATTGAAATGTGTTCTCGTTTACATGGCCCAAACGCCAATGCCAAAGGTAGGTAGTATTTAAATAATGAGATTTAAATATCTTTATATTAATGTTATAGATGGACTTTTCATTAGTATATTCAATATTCAAAATATAAAGACCATTCATTCGAGGAGCATGTCCATAAAAATGTTATTATGGTAAATAAAGTATTTATTATTCCTAATAATAAACTCAAAACTGTCCTTGTCCAAACAAAAAATAGAAATAATATTCTTCCTCATAGTAGGTATATAATAACAATTTTCCAAACTCAAAATAAGTCCACTAGGTAAAGTTAATTCAGAAGTTCCTACAATTAAAGCAGCAACTTTTTCTCTATTTCCGACTCATAGGTCTACTTCACTTCTAGCGAAGATTCTACTCCTTTTTAGTCCCTGCACATTTGTACAAATGTGAGAACTAGATCTAGTATCTAATACCCAAGAATCAGAAGTAGATAAATTGACTTCTATAACATGAATACCTAAAGAAGATGCTCCATCACTCTTCTTCTTCCTCAGATCTTCCAAATAAAGCTTGCGATTTCTTTTCCAATGGCATGGCTCATTACAAAAATGGCATGCTCCGTCTTTGTGCAGTTTAGCATCAAGATTGGGCTTAGGCTTAGACTTGGGTTTGGGCTTTTAAAAGTCCTTACCAGACTTAACCTTGCTCTTACCCTTGCCCTTCCTCTTCATACCCTTCCCTTTGTTAACATAAGAACATGTTTGGTATTCTTAATATTCTGGTAATCAGTCTTAAGTATCCTATGCAATTTAGAAATATTCTTCTCCATATTATGTATGTTATAGTTCATAATGAATGCATCAAATGTATCATGCAAGGATTGGAGAATGATATTAATAGCCAACTCTTAGGTGATATCAAGACCAAGTTTTTGCAACTGATCAAGATGACTCTTCATCTTCAAAATATGCAGACTAAGCTACCAATAGTCAACTTGCATGAGAGTAATACCTTGATGGTGGCAAACCTCTCAATTCTAGCTTTCTCTTGGAACATTTCCTTGAGATGTCCTATCATGGTATAAGCCTCCATTTCCATCAGTTAATTTTGAAGCTTTGATTCCATGCTACCAAGGATGAGGCAAGTGACATCAACAGAGTCATTGAGATGCTTACTATGAGAATCCTTTTATGCTCTAGGAGAATTAAGAGCTAGTTCATCAGGGACAGGTTGGTCAAGGACATATTCCTTCCTTTTTTGCTAAAGAACAATTCTAAAGTTTTTATATCAATCAAAGAATTTAGTCCCATTGAGCTTGTCCTTCTCAAGGATTGTTCACAGTGACAAGTTAGATGCACTGTTTGATGCCATTATCGATGACAAATATATATATGCAGAGTACTTTAGCATTTTAGCAAAAACTTTAATGAGGCATGGTTTAATTTGCACTATTTACATCAAATTAATCACCCTCTAAATTAACTTGATAATAACAACAATTGCAATTTTAGTGAGCCATGATCCATATTTCACCTAACTTTAAGTAAGCTTTGGCTTATCACCAAAAGTTTGGTTATTTAGGTAGGTAACATTTTACCAATTACATCTTATGTAATTCTTGGATAACTATGGGATTTGACATCATATTGACGAGTGGTAACTCGCACATCGCAAGTATACGGGTCTTACAAGTAATAAAGTGTACTTAAGTATGGACATCGATCCCACAGGGATTAAAGTATGTATCACTACTGAATTAGCCTAATGTGAAAGTTTGTTTAGAAAATCGAATTCGAGTAATTTGTTCAATTTTATTAATTGAGAAAAGAATTAAATTTCTAAATTCCTAATCCGAATTTTCTTTCTATAATCAAAACTAAAACTCAAATATCAATATTGTTGTTGGGAATTTCCCTCTCCAAACTATTTTACACACACGTGATTATTCAATTAAGTTCATAAAAGAGTTATTTCCAATTGTTGCATACCACTACAAGGAATTACACCCCTCTCTTAAAGCGATGTAAAACTAATTAATTCCTAACAACTTGATACATGGGGACACTCGTCACATCCTTATTACTAATTTACTAGGATTAATTTATAGCTCAAGGTATATTGCCATATTGATTCAATCATAGCATCTCTCAATATCTAGAATTAATTTAATAAATTTTGTTTTTCAATCCACAACCTAATTACTCTCTCGAGTCAATTAGTTCGCTAAGATCAATACATATGGTGGCCAATCACATGTAAGCATTAAGCACAAAACCAAATTCAATTATAAAACAACTCAAATCATATAAATATATTAAAATAAATAAAATAAAATTCATGTAAGGTTACATAGTTTAAGGATTTGGAAACCCCAATCCACTAAGGGATCTAGCCACTTATTGTCTCAAACACCATAACACAAAGATTAGAAAAACAAATATTGATTAACATGATTGTACTAGAAATCACAAGAAATACAAATGAATAGTATAAAACCCCCTTTTGATTTTGTTAGTATAGATATGCCCTAGGGCCATTATTGTATGAAGACATTATATATTTATCCCCATGGCAATAAAATATTCATTTGGATCAAAGTGTTTGTTTATTTAAATATTTACCCTTAGTACAATGTTAAATAAGTTTATTATCAAGAGTTGATAATATGAGTGACAAACTTATTTAGTACATGTACTATAAATGTTCACAGTCATAGGATTAATATATGGGTAGCATTAATCCGTAGACTATCACCTCTGTCTATTTTTCTTGATCGGTATGTGATATCGATAGTGGTAGGTAGTGAGTCTCATACTACTTGATATGAGATATCAGAATAGACACGTGGATACTCATGTGATGAGTGGATCGAACATGTGACGTAAGATTTGTGATTACATGGATATTCACTTAATTCAACAATCACAATCTTGGACATAATGGTGCATATGGTCCTTCGACCTAAGGTGACACGGTCATCCACATATAGTTCGTTAGAGTTCGTTACTGCTTACATACCTGTGCTAACCACGTGTGGGTATATGGCGTGTGGTGGCTCTAATTGGTTATATGTAGGGATGAGTGATCGGCCAAGATTGAATTCATTACCTGGAGTGAATCGGGATAAGATCCTATGCTATCTAAGTTATTCTTGATGAATAAGTACCTGGCCAGGTCAAACTCGACTTACCCGAAAAGAGTTTTGGTGCTACAAAAGCGTTTCTAGTAGTAGTCATGTTTTATCGAGAATTGAACTTAAGATGAGGACATATGATTGAGGCAATTAGAGTTTGGCTAAACCGTGACTCTAGCCGATATCGGGATCTTGTAATGAAAGGACATTTAGTGCACGGTAATTATGTT
>CATIWO010271613.1:0-22470 GCA_949673435.1 Macaranga tanarius | reverse complement strand
GACTTGCTCCGATTTTTCGGAGCAATTCGGAGTGGAGATTTTAATTTTCGGGTCCGGGTCCGGAGAATTATTTTTTAAAATCTCCGACGTTCGGGTCGGGTCCGGAGATTTTGCGTTCTCCGGACTGCTCCGAGACCCGCTCAGCCCTAATTGCAACTAGTCAATGTTGTCTCTAGTAAAGAGTCCAATTTACTTGGGCTGGCAGTTGTTTTTTTGTTGCTATTTGAGTGCTTTCTAGGTTCTTTGCAGCATTACTCTACAGATTCAAGAATTTTGGAAGTTTGTGTGCTAACTTTTCCTTGCATATGACTCTGATTCAGATAAATTTACTACACTTCATAGTTCTTGAATGATCAACCATGAAATCAATAATAATTACAAATTTTCACACATTATTTCAAAAATTGCACTCACACTATACATGTCAGTTAGCCATCTGCGAAACTAATAGAACAACAGAGCGATCAAATTCAGCATGTCACCACAGCTGGCTTTGGCTATTCTACCCGTGCTTCCTTTGTGCAAAGATGCAATGTGCCCTGTAATCGCCACTGCCAGAAATATTTCTCCCATCACGAAATAAAAAGGGACTCAGACGCTCTAAGCAAGGAGCCTATTCTCCTCCCATATTTGTAGCCACCCATCCAAAAAAAAAAATTGTCTGGCTCCTCAAGTTCGACTCCCAGGATAGAAGTACTCAACACTATTTTCCTTTACCATGAAATGGAAATTGCTTATTTTGTTCTTTAAGTTCCCTTTCCTACTGCAAATTGCGGAGTTCAAAACTGTCAACTGCGACAAAGGAAAAAAAAAATATCAGAAAAAAATGCTATAAGATAGAAGCAGTTTGTCATCACATGGAATTAAAATTGCATTCTCAAAAAAAAAAGCATATCAAGCAACATGCACTCATTGAATTTGAGAAGATGCTTCCAAACCTGACCTATGCTTTTCTCAAAGGCATCTAATCAAAATGATTGCAAAAATAAACTCAAAGATCAGTTGCTTAAGGTTTAAATACAATTCCTGACTGAAACTCTAACCAACTTGATTGTCATTTTACAAAATGGCAATAATACAAAGAATAATAGCATTACAGATTCCAAAAGTATAGATATAAAACATAAGTTACGACAGCAGCAATTTATTGTATTTTTTTTTCTAGTTCTCTGTTTTCTCCCCTTTCTTGAATGTACATAAGAATGCAACTACATGATATTAGGAAACTCAGCAAAGTACAAGTGAAAGCTAACAGTAGACTATAATTAATTCAGTCCATGATTATTGTTTCAAGGAACTGAAAGGTAATTGCAAAAACCGCACCCAATGCTCATACCAAGGTATATAAGCAAAAGTTTGGACATATACTACATATAAAACTAGTACATAAATTTTGTTTTGCTAGCATTCCTCTTAATGTTATTTAATTTTGTTTGAATGGACCATTTTCAAACTTATAATATCCAAAAAACTGATGTAAATAATTGAACAAGTCTGCACAAATATGATCACATAATTTACCTGCCCATGCACATCAGCTGCCAAACCAGTGGCCAAAGGTTCAGCCTTAATCAAAACATCAGCAAGGTACTCCATCTGTAAGATAAACACAGGCCTCTCCATGGAAGCATATATATCCTCATGATTAAGTATTATTAACGAACAACCCTGTAAGAAAAAGAACAAGAACACAAGAATCATTGTATCACTCAATGAACAAATAACTAGATACAGAATTAAAGAAACTGTAGATGAGAGGAGGAAACAGTCCCACTCACGAAATCTGATATTAGAGTATGGCAATAATGCAGGAAGTCTAAGACATGAACTGACGAGCCATAAGCAGCTACCTCCATAAGAGACATATCATCTATCATAATGGTAACATGGTTCTTATAGTTTTCAGGCAATGCAGATACAGTTTCTTGTACTTTTCGAAACAACCCGAAAAACCCAGCATCTGTAGTTTTCCCTTCATTTCCATCTAGCCAACAATTGAATTCAAAAAAACTTCCCAAAGTCATCAAATCAGTCCAACAAAAACATACATACATAGATCATCAACTAGGTAGCACAGACACAGGGACACAGGACACAGGGTAACGGCTTCTAGTTGAAGTGTCTGCCTTCTAACTAAAGTGTAGATAGCACAGACAAGGGGAAATGGGGGCACGGACACGGGAAATGCCTACTAATTGAAGTGTCTCGTGCATCATAGGTCATCAATCAAATGAATTCAACTAAAAATGTTAACAACACACCCACCCAGCCACCCAAAAATCCATATTTTTTCTCACCTGAACACTGCAGCATGAGCATATCAAAGAAAAAGAACCTCCCACTATCCTTCTGTGCAGATAAATTGCAACCCTGAATAAAACAACACAAATTAATACTCTTTAAGGCCCAAAAAAAATTAAAAATGGAAACTTTAAAGAACGAAAAGAGAGAGAGAGTACGAGTTTCCGGAGAATTCGATCGTAATGAAAGAAAGGGTAGGAGAATCCGAGAAAGATTATAGCATTTGAAGAATTAAGAGACAAAATTCGCTTAATTAGATGGTTAACTACAAAAGAACCGCTCGTCTCCACGCAATCTTCGATTAAAATTACTTTCCCTCTTAAAGAATCGTTCAACCCTAACGCCTCGTCTAACAGATTCAAGCTCCGATTCTCCATTGCTAATCTTTGATACTTTGATTTTAATCCAATTGGGAATTTTCGGAGGTTTTAGGGTTTAGGTTTTTGTTTTGTAATTATTTGTTAAATGTATTCCCCACTTTTTTTTTTTTTTTGAGAACAAAATGTATTCCCCACTTATTAGTTTCATTAGCTAAAAGAAAAATCTTTTAAAAAAATTATCAAAATGAAAATGAATATTTTTGCAATATATTATTATTATTATTATTATTATTATTATTATTATTGTATAGTTTTCCTTAAACGTGTTTATTATTGATGTTTCTTTTAATTAAAAATCATAATTTAATACTAACAACTGTTAAAATTAGTTGACAGAGAGCTGCTCTCGTTTAATTAAAGTTCTTGTTGGACATTTGCATGATCATTAGCTAATCCACCTTTGTTTTGACTTTAACAATTAAATTTCAAACAGTAATGCATATGTTTAAAGTGTGACTGTTAGCTAAGTGATTTGAAGCTTAATTAAAGTCTTCAAATGTTCATATTGATATATCTAATTGGCCATTGAATGGTTACAACTCATGTGGGATCAATTGAAGTCAAAATATATATGTTTATAATGGAATGACTGCCCTCATGATCATGAGATATAATGGTCACGATCTTGAGGGGTGTTGGCTTACACAATTGAAAACGAAGAAGAATGAGTTGAAAGGAGTTAAGCTCCTCACGATCGTGAGATGGGTGGTCACGATCATGAAGGGAAGCCATGGTCGTGAGGGGAAGCTCACGATCCTGACGTGGCTCCAATGATCAGATTTTCACTTCTAACGGTCACATTTTCAAGACTCACGATTGTGAGGGGTCAGTCACAATCGTGAGCAATACAAATCCTGCAAAAAGCTGAAAACTCATTTAATGAAGGTCGAAGTGTTTTTTGACAAAGATCTTGCTTACTAACAACTAGTTTTTGATGTTCAACTATAAATATAAAGCCTCAAACTTCACTTAAGAGGTTATAAGAGTTGGTTGAAGCAATTTATTCTTAGTAATCATCAAGCTCACTAATTATTCTTCATTTGTACTAAACTATTGAGTGATTGAGTTTATGATTATAATTATAATCTCTCTTCTTGTTAATTCTTAGGTGAATATTAAGGGAAGTAAGGTCTAGTTCTAGTATTGGTTTAAGTGTTGGCCATTAAAATACTTGGGTATTGGTTTTGGTTTGAGTTAAGCCAAAAAAAACTCAATTGTTATAAATGTTTTAGTTAAGCCTTGAAAAACTTCTTTTGTTGTAATCAATCTTAATTAATAGATTGGTGTGGGGTTTGAATATTCTAAATTGGGGATAAGTTAGGTGGAGACGTAGGATTAATTGATAATCCGAACTCCTTAAATCACTTGTGTGCCTTGTGTTTATTTTCTTGCCCTCTCTCATCTTAAACTTTATTTTTCCTTTTCATCATCTTCTTAAATTTCACTTAATCTTACCTAAAATTCTAATTAGCCCTATTCACCACCTCCTTTAGAGCTTTTTCAGTTATCATGAACGCAGTCACATTAAATACCACAGGATACCAATGGTTCACCCTAAAAATGTTATAATTTATTTGTAAATAGTGCAAATTTTTTTTATAATAAGATATTTTTTATTCCATGATTTTTGTCATTCTATTAATGTGTTATAATTTAATTGTAAAAAGTGTGAATTTTTTTATAATAAGATATTTTTTATTTCATGATATCTACCATTCTATTAATGTGTATTAATATTTGTAGCCACCTAAGACTATAGATTAGAAAAAAATGATAATAATAATACAAGTAGTGGTGCATGTAATGTTACTCTAATTTCACTAATGATCTATCAAAAAAAAAATTCACTAGTGAAATATATTTTTAAAAATAATTATAATTGATTAATAACACTATTAAATATTTACTCAATTCTATTCCAATTGTCGTTTAAGGTAGTGTCACAAAGATTAAGAATCCTATTTAATATGCATAATTATAAATACAAATGACTATATTACTCTCTTTTAGAAAAATCAAAAATCATACTCCAATTAAGCTGTAAAATCAAAATATGGGTGAAGTTGGAAATAAAAATTTATTTTTATTGGTAATTTAAAAAAGTCATTTAGAGTGGAATAAATTTTATTTTCTAAAATGATAATTGAAATGGAACAGAGAAAGAATACAACTGTAGAACAATCCCAGATTTTGCATTCATTGGATTCTTTTGAATGGACAAAAATTTTTTTTGCAACTTTTGCACAAATAGTACTACTAAATGTGACACAAAGCAAAAATAGGACAACAACTGGAAATGTACCAAAAATCAATATCTTCTGTAATAAAATGATGCAGCCGCAGCCATTTGGCACCAGCTGGCACTTTAAATATTATTGTGTTCTTTAAAATAAAAATGGGGGCAAAGGTCTAAATTCAAAACTATAAATAATTATAATTGATTAATAACACTATTAAATAATTATAATTGATTAACAACACTATGAAATTTACAATTGTAGAACAATCCCCAATTTTACATTCATTGGATTCTTTTGAATGGACAAGAAAAATTGCAACTTTTGCACAAATAGTGCAACTTAATTTAACATAAAGAAAACATAGGAGTAGGACAACAACTAGAAATGGACCAAATATCAATATCTTCTTCTGTAATAAAATGTTGTAGCCGCAGCCATTTGGCACCAGCTGGCACTTTAAATATTACTTTTGTTCTTTAAAATAAAAATGGGGGCAAAGGTCTAAATTCAAATCTCCTAAAGATTCAAATATGACCTAATCTATCATATTCAACTAATATATTATAATTCTCTTCTAAATTATTATACTATTCATGATAATGTATTATAATTTAAGTGCAAATTTTACATTTGATAAAAAAAAATCAACTAATAAAATTAATTGAGTATAATATAACATGAAGAAAACTCAAAAGGGTATTAATATATTTTAAAAAATTAGAGAGATGATAGTATATTATGTCAAATTTCGTAAGAAAATATAAATTTATAAATAAAGAAATAAAAAATAATAATACAATGTTTTTAAAAAGACAACTGTGTAAAGGCATTGAATACAATTGGAGCAAAAATTAACTTCACTTCCCATAAAGAGTTGGTGTGCCCTTTCATTATGTGCCCATGCCATTTCGATGATGCTTGGCTTTGTAATAAAGAAATTTTCCTACAAAAAATAAGAATTTGCTTATGTACCATTCTTTTTCAAGATATTTCTGTTTTAGTCTCAGTAGTTCTTCTTTAGTAAAATGTGCATCTATTATTTGTTTAATTTTTTATAATATTTTATTGTTTCAAAAAAGATTTATATAATAATCACAAAAACCATTGTTAGATTTTGAATAAGAATAGTTAAATAATTTTTTTGAAATAATAATGAAGGAAAGAAAAGAAAAAACATCATCACTCGTTCTTATCATCAACATTAATGGTTCAATTATTTAGTAATGGTGCCAATAAGGCGTGATAAAATTAGTAAAAAGTTATTTTTCCACTAAGATTCCACCAGCAAAGATTATGAATTTAATTTCTACTCTTTTATATATATATATATATATATATATAGTATTTATGTAACAATGATGGATAGTGATGACAAAGAATGAAACACAATTGTCTACTTGGAAAGAATTGTAAAAATATGAAAAGTTTAGGCCACAGTTTACAAATTTCCAAGACATAAGGCCATATCTGCAAAAAGAAAAAAAAAAACCCAGAAGTGGAAAGATATATATGTAAGAACAACCCCCTGCCAGTATAAATTATACACACACAGACACACTCTTTTAGTGTTTGGTCTTTTTCTTTTTTTTTAAAAAAAAAAAAAAATTATTTGTTGTATAAAGATACTGATTGAAGCAAAGAAAAGAGAAAAAAGTGATTATGGGCTGGTTTCCCTGTGCTGGGAAGTCAAGCAACAATGCAAAAAATAAGAAGAAGAAGCTAAGGAAGAGGCCTGATGATCAGATCCCATCATCTTCAGGTACTTCACTAATAAACATGTTTGGAGATATTTTATCAAAATTTAAAGATTTAATCTTTATGTCTGCAACATAATAAATTTGGGTTCTTTTTTTTTTTGTGTGTGTTAATTTTAATGCCTATGTTATTACAAGTGATTTTTTTTTTAAAAAAAAAGGGAAATGAGTTGTTTGTATTATTGTTTGAATCAGTGTTTTCTTTTTTGGGTTTGGATTTGTTATTGATCTAGAATGGATATTGAGGATACAATTTGTGGATGATAGGTGTTACTGATGCTTCTTTAATTCTTGGTTTTGGAGCAATAGAGGCATGTATTATAGTTGAAGTTTGGTTTAAGTGATGCAAGGCATGTTGAGTGACCTGTTTGAGCTACTGGGATTTTTGTTTTCTTTTTAGATATGAGTCTTGGGTTGGCTTTAGAGTGATTGTTATCACCTATAATAGTTTTTCATTGTTTGAATAATCATTAATCATTGATTATGCCTGCTGGGTTTGTTAATTTTTTTTGGGTTTGTTAATTTTTTTTATGTTGTCAGTTCAGTCACTTGCATTTGGTTGATTAGAAGCTAAACTTTTTGTACCAATGCAATTATAATTTTTGGGTTAGTGAATGTTTTGATGGCTGCAAATGATTCAATATAATTTTCTCTTAAGTGGTTGATTGGAATTCGACTTTTTAGGTCAAATGGCCAAATTTGGAAACTTTTCATAGTTCTGTAACTGCTGGATGAATACTGTTGCTTATGTAAGCAATATTTAAAAAATTACAAGATTAGTTGCTTTCTTGTCTCTTGTGATCAGAAAATTACAAGCTTGAATCCTTCCTGAATGTGCACTTGTCGTTTGTGATTTTTTTTCTTTTGGAACTCTAAAAAATGAGATACAATTTCATCAAACCTTAAACTACTTTCGATTTTCACTGACTTAATTTTAAGTGCCTTTTGTTTCTTTTCACATTCATTTATTGTTTGCATTAAATGAAATTCTGTTTTCTGGTACCTCAGTTAAAACAAAGCCAAATTTGGAACTAGAGATAAAGAAGGAGACCTCTAAAGATGGAGGCTCTGATCACATTGCAGCACATACATTTACATTTCGTGAACTGGCTGCTGCAACAAAGAATTTCAGGGCAGATTGTCTTTTGGGTGAAGGTGGTTTTGGTCGAGTATATAAAGGAAGATTGGATAGCACCAATCAGGTTGGTCGAACTTTTCAGATTTTACATGTTGCAAGAAAACATTGAAAGCAAATATGACAATGAAAGCATTTATTTATTTGTTTTTTAGTACATTGGAATTGTTCCTAGGGATGGTTACACCAATGTAATTCTCTGAATTCTGAAAAAAAAAAAATTCATTTCAAAAAAAGATTCTTCTTTGATCCAATGAAAATATTTCATTTGTTCAAAGCAGTGATATAATGATGTTAGGGTCAAAGAGATGCACATGTGAACTACTACATTTTTCTACAGTTTCTGCGCCATTTTTTATTTTCACTGCTTTTTATTTTGAAAGGGATAAAGTTATCCTAAGTATCCATATTTTGTGCTGTTTGTTCTCACATTGCTTTTTTAGCTCATAGACTGCTGCTGGTATCTCAATCTGTTGTTACTGTTAGCATTTGAACCATTTTTGATGCCCTGGGCTTTGGTTATATCTAATAACCTTGCAGTAAGACCTGAAAACTTGCTCTTTGGTCTGTTGTAGGTTGTAGCTATCAAGCAACTCGATCGCAATGGGCTACAGGGAAACAGGGAATTCCTTGTTGAAGTGTTGATGTTGAGCCTACTTCACCATCCTAATCTTGTTAACTTGATTGGCTACTGTGCAGATGGTGATCAAAGACTTTTGGTTTATGAATATATGCCATTAGGCTCTTTGGAAGATCATTTACATGGTACATACATAAATCTTGATTTCTAGCCTGTCATCCCTTAAAATGTTCATTCTTTTTTTGTGAATTTAACATGCTGGCAAGAAAGTTGAGATCAAAGAATGTTACGAATCTCAAAAGAGAAATTATCATAATAACAGAAGTTACAGATGACGAGCTTTTTAATCATTTAAGTTTGACTCTATTATTTAAAGACTGGAATTTTTTGTTTTTCATATCTCAACTATAGTTTAAAATTTATTAATGTTCCAAAAACGTCTAATCATATGCTATTTCTGCTTATTCAGTCGTCCTCCCAACCATTGCATGAGAAGAGTGCAAATTTGGTTGTTTTAGGAATTCATTATTGTAACCTTAGCATTTTATGCTAGATTGCCTTCTCTTATTTAATTCAATATCTGTTCATAATTTCATTTAGAAACCCTTTGATATCTGTTATTTTTCTTTTACACGTGCTGTTTATATCTCAGACCTACCACCTGATAAAAAACGACTTGACTGGAATACAAGAATGAAGATAGCTGCTGGTGCTGCTAAGGGCTTGGAGTATTTGCATGATAAAGCTAGTCCTCCTGTTATATATCGTGATTTGAAATGCTCAAACATTTTACTTGGTGAAGATTATCATCCCAAGCTATCTGACTTTGGTTTGGCAAAACTGGGTCCAGTAGGAGACAAAACCCATGTATCCACCAGAGTGATGGGAACCTATGGATATTGTGCACCTGAATATGCAATGACAGGACAGCTTACAATTAAATCAGATGTATATAGCTTTGGTGTTGTTCTTCTTGAGATTATTACTGGAAGGAAAGCTATTGACAGTTCAAGAGCCACTGGAGAGCATAATCTGGTTGCATGGGTAAGCAAGCTATATATTGCTGTTTACTCTTTGTATTATTGGAATCATTTGTGAAAAAAGAAAGAGGCAAACATTTCTATGAAAAGCTTTTTACAGTAAATGAGTAAATCTGCTTAATTCTTTTGGTGAAACTTGCAAGAAAAGAAGAAAGCCATCTATGATTGTCAGTTTACCAACAAGAATAAGCAGTTCTATTGAATTTGTCTTTCTGAAAGGAAAGGTCATGTAACGCTCATTTAATCCATGCTTCACATCATGCAGTAGTACTGTGACTTTGTTAGGAGTTGGGACTTGAGGAAGTTCTGATCTCAAATGCAAATTTTTGGTTATTATGACAAGATCCGTATAAGGATCCTAATTGTTGAAGTTTGTTGGGAGGTTAAAGTGCAATTTGCAGGGTTCAGTTTCCTAGGAGGTTACCAAAAGCACATGGACACAATTCATTGAATTTATTATTTTGATTGCAAGGTCTAGAGTTGTTTACTGTAGGGCATCATAAATTTGTTGTTGGTCCTGTCCCTCCATATTTTCTGCCAAGTGTGCTAGTAATTTTATGTTTTTCCTCATTGTGTATGCGCAATGAGATTTTCTTCTCAGAAAGCTCAGTTTAGAACTTCAGTACATTGGTGTCACATTTTTATGAAGAGAAATAGAGAGCATGTTATTTGTAGTGAGAATCTACTTGTTTGAAAATTGTTTTATAATGTTCCTGTTTTGCAGGCACGGCCATTATTCAGAGATCGAAGGAACTTTCCACTGATGGTTGATCCATTACTCCAAGGTCAATATCCAGCAAGAGGTTTGTACCAAGCTTTTGCTGTTGCAGCAATGTGTGTTCAAGAGCAGCCTAATATGCGGCCTTATATAGCTGATGTAGTCACAGCCCTTTCTTATCTTGCCTCCCAAAAGTATGATCCGGAGACGCAACCAATACAAGGCTTTCGCAATGGCGCATCCACACCCAGAACTAGAAGAGAACAATGAATTTGGTAGCGCCACCGTGTGAAAGAAGCTGGTGGAGTAATCAAAGAAGGTTCATTCCTTAGAAACCAATGATAATAAGAAGTGGCACTACAGGAATGCTTTATCCGTGCATATTTATTGACATCATTGGATTGGAGTTTAGTAGCAAGCAATCATCGGCTGTGCAAGCAATGATACAAATTAGTTGAATTTGTATCACTCAAGATAGCAGGTGCAATGACCAGACCAACTGTGTTTTTTTGCAATAGAAGATTTATTTTTTTTCTCCTTTTCTTTAAATATTTCTTCTTGGCCTATTTTTGATTATCATTTTTTTTACCCACTCATCTTACCTCTGTATTACCAATTTTTTTCATGTACATTTGAGTTTGGGGCTTTGTATGTAGATGTATCCTATATGGTAACCATATCAACTTTAAAGCATCTGCTTTTGATATTTATTAGTATTTTCAAGTTTTTGGAATGATATTTACTTTTATTGAGCTTATGTATATGTCTGTTACATGATCTTGGTGAGAATTTTAGTTATGTGGCTCCATTTATCAATATTTTATAGAATCGCCTTATGGTGAGAGTTAAAATATCATAATTTTTTGTTGTCACTTGTGAATGATACATGTTGAACAATAACAACAAAAAATAAATAGTAGTGAATTTGCTTTAATTCTTATAAAAAAAAATATTTAGCATGAACCATTTCTTTGAGGCAATTACACAAAAATTTATTTATCCATGTTGATTTTTTTTTTTTGTTTTTTAAACAAAATTTACGCAAATCTTAACCTAAGTGAACAATTGGCGAAGAAAACATGATCCCATAAATTTTTTTTTTTTTTTTTTTTAATAATATAAATTTGTTAAAGTATTGAGGTTAGACTAATGAAGCATACTACAAACTTGGCCAAACCCTAATTCATTCCATACTTCAGACAAGTTTAAAATTGAAGTTTTGAAGGATAGAAAATTTTGTCAAGTGTTTGCAACCTCTCTTCAATCTCACTAATTCACAGGAACATTTAGGAAAGGAAAAGGATTCTCCTGGAAAGATTATACAATTGTTTCACTATATGGATCTCATGTCTATCTTACATTCTCTTGACCACTAGTTACCTATTATTACAGTTGAATGAACAAACAATAAATGGATATAGCTCTACAATAGTTGTCCGATAAAAAAATGACAGATGAAAAAATACAACTATTCTATGCTAACTTGTATCGGTACACAAAAAAATCTACCACGCCAGCGACATTTGAGAATTCAAGATCTATATAGTATCAAGGTAAACCTGCAGATCTTTACTCTTTATCTTCTGCAAGGCCATTCATGTCCTTCTGCTCAGTGCTTGGACTCTGATCCTCATTTGCCTTCCGGTCGGTGCTTGAACTTTGCACCTCATTTGCCTTCTGGTCAGTGCTTGACCTTTGTTCCTCATTCGCCTTCTGCTCAGGGTTTGGACTCTGTGCCTCATTGGAAGACTTGCCATCGTTCGCTTCAGGTTTTGCCTGTTGCAATTTATTTGAATACAAACCAAAAGTGAAAACGTCAGGCAAGTTCTAACATTCAACACATGAAAAATAGTCATCAATCTGTTCACAGTGTTATTGTTATGGCAAAGCTGGTAAATGAATTTAACCAAATGATAGGACATTAGAAACAAACCTTGTTTCGGTCACGCCAACCAAGTCCAAATGGCCGAGACAGCAAGCTAATCTTTCTTGTGGGTATGTCTTGTGGAGGCTCTTGATTGCTCCGTGGCGAATCTGGCTGAGAAGATCTATGCAAGAAAACAAATGCTCTTAAATGCATGGTACACTATAGACTCGTCTATATAAACCATACAGATCAGCACATTTTTCTAGCTTCTTCCTCATCTCTCTTTGTTATCTTTTCTATTTCTAGAAAAAAACTCCAACAATAAAAATGACTTTAAGAAGGGAACAAAATAATCTTAAAAAATATTACAAAAAATACAAAGAAAACATGACCAAATGTGATACAAAGAGTGTCCATAGATTAAATCCATGGCACCACAATAAGGCATGTGAAGCTTTTGCATTAGTAAATTGACTACACACCGTGGTGAAGGTTGTGCTTTAAGCTGTCCAGATTGATACTGTAGGGTAGCCTCCAACATTGATTCTGCCATAACCACTCTTTTCTCCATTTCAGCAAGTGATGCAAGGGCTTCTTCATACTTTTCCTGCATACATGTCCATGATATGCAAAATGAGACAAAACAAAGTAATGAGATATAGAAGCCCTTTGTACTGCTCTGCGAAAATGAATCTTAATGGATCCATAAAGAAATGTTGGGGCTACATCTCTATAGTTCTATATTGAAATACAAGGGAAAGAAGGATTCACACATTTGACTTTGAGGACGACAATCAAACTAGTAAGGTGAAGGTAATTACGTAACAGAGTAATATACAGTGCATAGCATGTGCATCATCATATAAATTAATTTATTGCAGGGTTGGGACTAATTATTATTTCCAATTTTCTGAAAGCAAACAACAAACATATTGTTGTATTCACATAGCATTTCTGATGTAAAAGATACTAATCATATAAATAATTTTAAGAACTCCTTGACACCTTCTCTTTTAGCATAGATATTTTTAGAAACCTTTTTATGTGCAAAAATTTTGCAAACATTTGAAATGAGGACTGAAAACACGGAATAAACCTGAAGCACTTGAGCAGCATATCTCTGTGCTGCTGCATCTTGCTCAGCGTATCTGCGAGCATCTTCTGTCACCTTCTGCTCTTGCTCCACCCGCATTAAAACCTACACAAGCGGCAAGTAATCTTAGTATTTCCACAAAAATCAGAAAAAAAAAACCATTCTCAAGACTCAAGTGGCTGATTCAAATGGAGTAACAAATAAACCTGAAGCATGACATTTTCTTGTTCCTGCTTATCAGAAAGGGCCCTCTGCAACTCAGAGACCTCTTGCTCCAACTGTTCAACCTATAGATCACAACAATAAAACATCACAAGCTTTTTTCTAGAATATGTGAGCAACAAACTATATGGTCATCATCAGTCCTTTGCCGCTAGCATAATAGACAAACCTTGAAGCATTTCTGACAACAATGAGAAACATTCTTGCCATTTTGAAAAACACAAAATTGGGGGAGAGGGGTTGTTGGATAAAAGAAGATTTTATTATGGAACGAAAAAAGGACAGATACAATGAGGAGAATACACTCTCCTACTCTCAATAGATACAGAATTTAGAATATTAAAGTAATATTCTCCAATAACATTGGATGTCAGCTAGAGACACCTTCAAAAAAAATAGAAATATAAAAAGCATATTTATCCTACAATATCGACAAAGGTATATTTTGGTTGCAGAAATTCCTGACATTTTTTTTTCTGAGTCAGATACTCTATAATTTGCTACAATACTGCCAACATGGCTTTTAATGTTATGAGCCATTGAGCTTCCTTTTCCCTTACTCAAAAACTCTATATAATGACACCAACAATTTAAGAATGTGGCTGTATTTCCTAAAGCTTCTAGATTCAAAGGGAAAATATTTTTTGCACATTCATCTGATCTCTGATGTTTAGCATCAGTATTTTATTTCCCCCATTGTACCAATTTAATTGATCTCTATCTCATAAGAACTAATTTGTGATAACTCCTCCAGGTAAAGCTAGTAGTGTACATTTTCAATGCAAATGTTGTTTTCTCTCACTCCACAATATAGTAACTCATCAGCCTAAACATTTTCACCCCAGCATGGCAAAAAATCACTAAATATCATTTGAATGGACAAGAACAAGAGAAACAACAAAGCTATTTTGAATATACCCTAGCACTCAATTGCCGCCTATTATCCTGTTTGACCATCTCCATCAAAGCAGTCTCCAACTCCTCAGCCCTGACAAAATTTAATAATAGCAAAATATCAATATGCTAGATTATGGGGAAACAGAAAAGCATAACAGAAGTTGATAGCAACACTTCTTTTTCTACAGAAGAGTTTTCAAATAAATTTAAAAAATGGACTACCACCAAGAGATATAAATTACCATTTCCTTTTATGTTCCCAAATTTAACAACCACACCATAAAAGTGAGAAGAAAAAAAAATTACATCCAACTAACTGGAAAGACACTGGTCCATAAAGATTCATGTAATCCTATCTACTTAAAAAAATAAAAAACCACTACATCTCCATAAAATCTTTCCACCCCTTTTTCTCACAAAATCCCAGAAATGAATCAACAGCAGATTAACCAACTTTATGAGGGAACCCACAATTTAACATCTATGCCAAGTAACCTTTGCAATAGTATAACGAAAAAAAAATAAATAAATGAAAAAAATGAAGAGTTTCACAACCCCAACAGAATATATCAAATAAAAAACTACTAATCAAAGAAAGTGGTTATTGGAGTGTCAGTAATTTGAAAATGCTACATTTTAACCTGAGGAACAATGCGTACACCCCATACTCACACTACTTGACATTCTCCTGAACAGCTACTAGGAAATAGTTAATATAATTTTTGTAAACAGAAATCTTCACTAAAACATAAGTCTAGTTTTCTCATCCTTAGTTTGAATAGCATCATTGTGATCTCTTACAATAAACACAATGAAAAGAGAAGAAATTTGAAGTGTCACTATCTTAGTAAGAAATGTTAAAGTTGCAATTTCCTGCATGTGGTACCAATTTTTATTTTTACTATGACAGTACAAATAGATGCTGTACTGATTAAAAACACACAAAAAAAAAAAAGGTTGAAAACCAAAATCAAAAGAAGAAGAAAGAAAACACAGGAGTTCATCTATGCAGAATCTCTGTTGGATATAAAACTACTCAATTATTTGGAACAAAGCATCAATATAAACTAATTCTATCGTATAAACTTATTCAGCCAAGCATCCATCAATACCAGTTGTGGTTAGTTACATAATTCCCCTTCTCTGCTCTACTCATTCAGAATCATATTAATGGAAAATGTGGATACATCCAAAATCAATGATTATGTTCATCTCTTACTTATTGACCACTAATAGCTAATATAGTCCACTTGATCGAAATGCATGAAGTAAAAAAATGAACAGAAAAATAGCTCACTGAAGCAGGAAATCCATAATGGATAAAGAATGTACAAAAGCTTACAAGGAATGATGAAAGCCTCCAAAAACTCCAAGGTAACACTTAAAGCACATGGAACAGTCAGACATTAAAAAGGTGGTGGAAATTTTACAAACAAAAAATTAAAAGGTCCTAAATAGATAGCCCCATGCTTCTACAAAATGAAGAAGCCAAAGAAGCAACCGACAGTAGCATACCTATGGTGTTGATAATAATACAAACCTACAATCAACAGCATCTTCAAATTTCCAGGTCTTAAGTCCCAATAAAACCAAAGGATGTAACTGATTTCTAAGTTTTTAAGTTTACCCCTAACTTACCAAGGATGCAAATAGTTACTACACTAACCAACAAAGCAATAGAATAGAGTCACGTAAAAGCCCTATGTTTAGAAAAACTGAAAAACACACATCACAATAAATATACCAACCTGAGTACAGCAGATCTTTTCTCTTCTAGCAATTTGCACAATTCAACCTTCAACCACACAACCTGCATGTATTAAAATTACTGAGAAAATGGAATATTATGTCCATGGTCTCAAAATTTGCATGATAATGAAGGAAAACAGCAAATGAATATGTAATGGAAAAATAATTTAATGGAAGTGGAATAAGGGGAGAAAGGGAAATAAAGGAGTAATGAACGTACTTATGCATTCCCGTTTGACAATAGAATCACAAGCATGAATATTGACAGATGTTCAGTATCATCAAATCTTTGCAATTTCTGGAGTCAAAGAGAAAATGAAGGATAAGCTACCTGATCTTGAAGATCTGGAACAGAGTCTATCTCCATGTCCCCGGTCAAGCTTATAAGAACTTCATCTGCATTAGTAGATCCGGACTCTGATCGAGATAACTCGCCACTATTCTGCTTATTTGTCTCTATCAACATTGACTTGGGATCATGCTTGAAATTATAAAGCTTTGATGCTAGACCCTGCGTATCTCTCCAAGCTTGAAGCCCTTTTGTTCTTTCCTCAACTGCAGCTATAACAGCAGGTCGATGCTTATTTCTCAACTCTTGTAATCTAGTTTCATTCACATTTTGATAACCCATGCAAGCTGTTAATACAAGTTGGCTGCTATCAAATGTTGAGCCAGCCAGAGACTGTAGCAAAGTGACTGCATCTCCAGCATCTTTAGTAGTGACTAATGCAGGGCCTACAAAAGAACTGAACTCAGTTAAGTTTCAAAAAGGAAAACCCAAACATGAAAACAAAAAACCACACTCCCGCACTAAAATTGGAAGTTGTGATGCTTTTTAGCCAGTACCATATAATTCCATCAAAGCAAGTGCAGTCCTAAATAGCATGACACGGTTTCCTTCAAAAAGAAGCACATCCCAAACTCGAAGAACTGGGGAAAAGGAGAGAGCTGTCAGATCATACACAAGCTTGCAGCCAAAGGAAAAACAATGCTATGAAAATGGGAATGCAATAAAATAGAGAAACAAACAATGATGTATAGGAAACTTTGTCATATAATGTTATACAATATTAAGTCCATGTCTTAAAAGCATAAAACCTGACCACTTTCCCATGGAAGCATGTTCATGAAAATGGACAGGAACCATGGCCCCGTAACCCATGCAACCTGTACTCCCAGGTAATCCAGATGATTTGCTGCACCAAAAGTTAAGCCAATATAAGAAACCATCAAATGAGATGCCTACAAGGAATAATAAATCCGTGAACTTATGAAAAAATAATAAAACCTAATTTAGGAAATCTTTCGCGCACCAACTCCTCAAAAGCAAGTTGGTCAACCTGAAAAAACGGAACATTGAATCAGAACATCCATTGACAACTTTTCACCAATCTCAAAGTCATTATTTCCTTCAGCAGACAGAAAAGTACAAATGCACCTCAGACTGGAAAACAGAGCTATAGCAAACACTACCTGAGACTCTATCATTTCCTCAGAGTAATAGCCATCAAAATAGTCGTCAATAATTCCCATCAGTGCCCTGAAAATTTAAATCATGATTAGAAGCATTTTTTAGAAAAATCTAACGTGAAAAATACAATGCTAAACGTGCTCTCAAGTCTAGGACACTACTAGACTAATAGCTCTTCTGGATGAAAGAAGAACCCAAATGAAAAGGGAATCATGTTAACCAATAGATTAATTTAAACTTACCAGAAAGCATTTTCCTCAGGCATCAGAAGTAGTAATAAGGCAGCAAAGAAATTCATAGCCTGCATGCATGTTCAACTAAATAACATAAGAACTGGTCTTTAAAAGTAAGGG
Organism: Macaranga tanarius; assembly: GCA_949673435.1. NCBI lineage: Eukaryota > Viridiplantae > Streptophyta > Magnoliopsida > Malpighiales > Euphorbiaceae > Macaranga > Macaranga tanarius. The sequence continues at coordinate 4,670 of CATIWO010271613.1, read as the reverse complement.
GATCTATTTCATACAAACTAAAAGCACGATAAATCGAATACCTGACAGTACCCGACAGAGGGGTTATGCCGAGCATATGCTGTAAGCAACCGCCTCAAAGCATTTCTACCATTATCATCCAAGGCAGGATGACCGGGAAATGTCCGAGGCAAATCCTGCATTAAAACCAATGATTTGAGAATTTGCAATTGATGATGAAAAATAATGAAAGAAGAAACCACAGCAAAATTGGAAGAGAATGCATGCAGTGACCTTCTCAATCTGCCCTTTCCATTTCTCAGGCACACAAGTAGGGTCTGTAGTTGGACCTTTAGCATCACTATCTGATTGTTGTTCTTCATGATTTCCTGAATTAGTTTCAGAAGCAAGCAGATCCTGATAATACTTATCCACTCGGCGTGCCCTCACACCCGCAAATGCTTGCCAGAGCTAGAAACACAAGCATAAAATTGTCAAGCTCGTGAACCAAGAAATGAAAAGTTGAAAACATAAATAAATGAGTGCAATGTATACCTCTCCCCTGAGCGCCATTGGAACACCACCACGAACAAGGACCTCCAGTTCTTCTTTCCAGGGGAAGGATGATTCAAGAGAGGCCCCATCGGCAGCACTAGCACCTGTGCCAGAGACACTAACACCATCACTGGAAGAATTGTCTTGAGCTGGATCTGACCTTTCCACATCATAAAACTCATCCTCAGAGTCCTCTTCAAATGCTCCTTTGGATGATTTAGCATCTTCCTTAGGAGGGTCCTTTTTAGTATCTAACTGGTCTTTTGGTTGATTGCCCTTCTTTTTTACACGAATGCTCATCATATCTTCAATTGAACGAAGCGATGGTCTAATCTCAGTCCATATCTGAACCCTATGAATTCTTTTAGGGGCATTGGACTGTTTCTCTTCGTTTTCTGTAGGATTTTCAGGCGCAACATCAGAACCATTCTTCTCGCTGATTGAATCATCTGCTTCGACACCCTTTTCTAAACCATGCCTTGTGTCCTGCTCTGTTGTTTCAGTATCCAATGCCTTATTTTCTTCCTCCAAAGATAAACCATTTAGTGGCAATTCAGCAGCCCCTGATTGTCGTTCCAAGAAACTTTTCCATCTATCTGATCTCTCCTCCTCTTCCTCCTAAAGTTAAAGAGGAATAACAGCAGGACATCATTATTCTCTTCCTTGATTTGAATAAATTTTCTCAAATATCCATTTATTCCAAATACAGGAAAATAAAAAACTTCAACATCGCAACTAATTTTCTGCTTGAAAGAATCCATTTTTCATTATTTAGCTGATAAGGATATCAACAACACTAAGGCAATATTCAATGCACATCGGAATTGGGATCAGAACCCAATTCTTTGTATACAGAGAATCCTAATTTTATGACATTATTATATTTAAAATACTTAAATTTTATAGAAAACAACATCTATTATCGTGTATAATCTCTTGAAATACTGCTAAAAACTTTATAACTTAGACATCCACTTCCATTCTCACTCCATTCCCAACGAGTAGCATACTTAACAGCTTAAGAGAGAATCCCATCAATTAGCATATCACACAAAAAAAAAAGTAAAAGGGTACAGACAGAATAGGAAAAAAAAACAACCTTGTAGATATTAGCATATTCCCTATATCTCTGTACATGCTGGGGTCTCACTGCAAATCCATAAGCATCCCTGTCACATAACATCAGCAAACACAAAATCCACTTTCAGAACAATCAAAAATTCAAAAAAAAAATCCAAAAATAACAAAAAAAAAAAAGTGCAACACAATAATGTCTATAGCATTCAAGAATCTAATTCTCTAGTATTAGCAAAAAAAATTGACTAAATTTTGACTAAAAAAAAAACCCACATTTCACACATTACTTAATAAACAAAAGTCAGCACTAAATCAAGCAATCAATCAATGAATCTGCAAATAAAATTCAAGAAAACAAGAAAATGAATCTGAATGAAAAAGACAAGGATCAAAGAAAGATAGTTGAAAAGGGAAAATGTAGGGAACCTTTTGTGCTCAAAGGCGATGAGAGGGTTAGCAGAAGGAGGAGATTTAGAAGGGTTGCGAGGGTGAGACTTGATCATTTTTGGACAGCTGGATTTGGTTGGGTAAGTAAATTTAGAGATGCTTTTGTAAGATACTTATTTAGGAAGAGAGAAGTTGAAGAGAAGAGTGTGTGAAGTGGTGGGCTGCTACAACAACAAGAAGAAGAGAGAAGGAAATGGCGAGATTAGCGTCACATGATTATTACATCATGTGGGTATGCTCTGTATGTGATTCCTTAGCACATAGTTCTAAAAATTTACACGCAAAAGTGAGTTTTTGTTTACAGAGGAAGAAGGACGGTGATGAAATTTCAGGTTTTAGTTTTATTATTATTATTATTGAGATTCACTGTTTTCTAGATCTGAAAAAAAAAAAAAAATCATTGTCAATAATAATAATAATAATAATAATTCTGATTCAGTGTCCCACTGTCTCCACGAAAAAAAAAAAAAAAAAAAAAAAAATCTATAGTTGTTAATAAAGTAATAACACATAGTGTTTAAAAATATGTTATATTATATTTATAGATATAACCAAAAAAATTATTTATCTATATATATAGGTCATTTAAAAATAATATAAAATTATCAGCGCACCCTTAACTTAGGAGCTAAGGCTTTCGTTGGCAGTATAGAGGGTCTCGAATTCGAGTCTCGGCTCTTCCCCTTTCCTCATAATATATATATATAATTGAATATACTTTTTATTACGATTGTATCAAGATAATAGTAATAATAATAATAATTAACTAAGATTTTACTATTAGCTTATAAGCAATAATTTAATTAAATAGACAATTAAAGATATTTTAGAATTAAGTAAAATAACAAAAATTAAATTTTGCATAAGAATGCCAAACAAAAATGACCCTAATCAAAATATAGAAATAGAAAAAACCTTAGTATTATCACTCAAATACTTATATATTGGTAAAAACTATTGAAAGTAAAATATGAAATCCAAATCAAAGTAATATGAATATGTCCCCTTCAAAAAAAATAAAGCATATAATATGAATGAATGTGACAAGTTATGGTATGCCTCACTTGATGATTATTGTGTCGGCAATAAATACAATTTTCACCTGTTCATCAACATAATGAAAAAGTTATACAATTCATTACCCATCTTACTGAGTTACTGTACATGCTTTTTCTTAAAAAAAATATTATTAATTATAATTTAAAAAAATAAATAACTATATAAGTATTTATTGCATAAAATAAATAACTATATAAGTATTTATATTAGAAGCATAAGATTAGATGAGCATGGTGCCAAAACTAGTAGGCCCTATGATTTATTATAATTGGTGCTCTATCTAAAAAGTTACAACTTTTTGTCATCACCAAATTGACCATTATCAAATATGCTTAACTAAGAAGAAGCCTTGTTTGACTAATTAATCACCTTTTTTTCTTTTTAAATATCCAACATTGCCAAGATGATTATCAAAATTCTACATTTTTTTTATATAAAATAAGCTCACAAAATATTCATTTACAAACATAAATTTGTGCCAATTAATATTTTTATAAAAATGTATAAATTTAAATTTCAAATACAAGTTATTATTTTAAAAAATTGTTTGATGAATTTACAGTTTCATTTTATTAAAACTTGTACATAATGAATATATTTAAAATATTTTATAGATTTTTTACTTAAATATATGTTATTTATAATCAGCTCATCATTTGGGTCCATAAACTTAATATTTTCTTACTATTTATTTAACATTATTTAATAAGAGAAATGTTTATTTTTTAATTTATATGTGACTCATTTTGCACATGACATAATTGTCACAAAATAATAAATTTTAATTGGATCTATATCTCATTTGTTCATATATAAAATTAAGAACCTCAACTAAACAACGATAGTAAGATAATATTGTGAGGAATGTTTTTTTTTTTCTTGCTATTTTAATTTTAAACCATATTATAAGATATATACACTCATGACTTAATTTGTTTAAGTTTTGAATAGAATGTAAAAGACTCCTATTAGAAGTCTACTTTCTACTCTTTTGTAGAGTATGAGTTTTATGTTTTGTACGTAACATAACCCAGGGATAACACAACAATAAGGCAGAACAAAAAATTCTCTCTGCATAATTTTTTCCTCCTTCTTCTTCCACACAAAAAATACTCTGTGTATTTTTCATTCAATATCATTCCATTGATATTTAGATTGTGAAAACATAGCCTTTGCTCTAGTAGTTAAGGCTCCAATCAACATATATATATTAAGGTTTCCGCTGCTGGAGAAAAGGGTCAGTGTTCTAAATCTTTTTGTGATTTATTGTTCTTCTCTGTTTTTTCTTTCATTGGTATCAGAGCATGTCTACATGATTTAGTATTATTGGCATGATATTGATGAAAATTAAATTGAAAAGCATGTTTTTCGTCCATTGGATTTTACACTACACTTTATAAAAATCTGTGTTATTCTGTCCTGTAGTGCATATACATATTTTGATTTTTAATTTTATGTGCAAAATTGATATCACTATTAAGAAATAGGTATTTGTAAGTTTTGACCTTACCAGTGAGACCGAGACACCCGAAAACCCCCCACCGGAAAAAGTCCGGACGCCTGATTCGACCGGG